>JAOTQP010001195.1:513256-525614 GCA_026413545.1 Cichladusa arquata
CTTCTGAGAATGTGTACTTTAATGGACACTGTGTCAAATGGAAATACAACCATAATTCTGTCAGAAAATCAGGCTGCATCTAAAATGACAAAACCACTTTCATTAAAGATGTATCTGCTGACTCTGAAGAAATTTTTCAAGATTAAAATTTTGTCTGTGCACATTTACAATGCAGTTTATTTCATTATACGAATAGCAGCACCTAACTACTTGCTAGTAATGAACATCATAATCACTATATTCAAACAAAGCGAAGCAACCACAAATTAGGAAAGAATTACACTACCATTTAGAAATTACTACTGTATTCTAAATGAGTAATTGTATTTGGAGATTGTAAGTGAACTTGAGGTCATTCTGAAAGGATTTTTTTTTTATTACCATGCCTGTAAAAATCACTATTTGATCTCAGGAATGCTACATAAATAGTTTTTCATTTGTCAGAGGCATTAATTTTATCAGCTGTATTCAATATCCAGACTATTTCATATGGTCCATCTCATTGCTAAACGGTAATGGAACAATCTCTTTAACTAATGCTCCAGTTCCATTCTTTTTAAGAATGAATTCTTTTTATTTCAAAGGAATAGCTTGTCAATTGATGCCAGGAAAGTATATTAGATGATAGATAGATAGATAGATAGATAGATAGATAGATAGATAGATAGATAGATAGATAGATAGATAGATACATAGATAGATAAATAGATACATAGATGGACAGACAGACAGATAGAGCAAGCATTATTCACTTAGCCCCGTCATTAAAGAATTATCATACAAATGCATTCACCTATACTGACTTTTCATCATAATATTATCATAGATGCATAATACAATACTGCTTTAAAAAACCAAAGTAATAACTCGCTGCAGGTGCGTAGTTTGGGCTTAGAAACTCATCATTGATTCAACTGAAAAATAGTATCATATTTACTTCTAATTGTACTTTTTGCTATTGAAAAATTCTGTAATATTGTCAACCATGGAGTCTGAAGCAAAAGGAAGTACTTCTAGTTTATACCTGAGGCTGGTGCCACATTTTATTCCTAAAGGAGTATGCTTGACTATTCTAACAAAAAGATGGAAAGCCTGCTATGTTTCTAAATGTTCTTTTCCTGTAACTATTTCATAAGTTCGCTTCTATTTTATGGAAAATAGAAAAATGGAAAATGCTGTTACTGAAGGATTATTATGGGGAGGGAGGGGCCAGGAACGAAGGTGGGTGAGAAGGCAACAACGTAATTATCACCAAAATAACTTCCAATAAATTTCTTTTACATCCACAAAGTTCAACAAAATAGGTACAGCCTGTGAACAAAACACTTAAAAGATTTAATATTGCAAGAGCATCTATTTCAAATGTACCAATGTTTGTTTTTTGGATGTTTTCATCTGCTGATTTGCCATGACAGGTATAAATCACAGGTGGAGACATCCTTCTTAAAACAACATTTGTAGGCTCCTACTGCTCACAAGGAATATCAAGGTTATTGTCCAGCTTAAATAGAATAAGAGAGCTTCCATCAACAGATGTCAAAACAGATAAGCACAGATTTGACATGTGCTTGTAGAACTATCACCTGCTATCAGTGCTGCAATGACAGCTTTATGGTGAGAATGTCAATGAATTTCATCATGCTCTGTCTTTCAAATATTGCTTAATTGAACATGATAAACATATGTTTTTGCCATGCAGTAGGTGCTTACTGCTATAATTCTACTTGTATAACAAGTGTGCAGATTATTTTATTTCTACATAGGTATATCCATATTCCACTTAAGCACACAACTATTAAATTTTCCACTGAAAACAGGTTAACTAATGCTGTAGATGTACCAGGAAAAAGAAGACGGTAAGGCACTGAAATGAAAAATCATGCTTCTATCTTCTGGTGAGATGGAGATATCTAGTAACACATACTTTCCACGGTTTCAGAATGTCTAAAAAAAATATCTGACTTTCTGACAACTGTCTTCTAAAATATACAGGTATTGAAAGACAACTATTCAGATCTTCCTGTTGTTTCTAACTACATAAAAAATATATTCTCCTTAAGGTAACAGGTGCAAGGGTAACAAGCAAACATTTAAAAAAAAAAAATCTTGAAAAAATACTAAGGAGAAAAACAAAGGATGCAGGTAGACAAAAGCCTGAAATTATTTTGTAACAAATGTAAAAGCTCCTGCGGTATCATGAGGGAGGAAAGAAAGCAGGGAAGAAGTACTATTTATTTCTGAGATTACAGAGAAACACTTAAGTTTGGTATGACTCAGTTTAACCAGATCCTTCTTTTGTACTTACGGACTACTACCTCTTGCCTGTGCTTCTCTTTGACAGGTTCTAAATTTACTTGATTATCTCAATAACAATTAGTTCCATTATAATTATTATTTTCTTCTTCTAGATTTTCATCCAATTATCTGTACTGCGACACTTATACCACCACAAGGACCATAGTCATCATTTATTAGTCCTTTTAATACATTTTACTGCTTGCCCTAGGCCTATTTTTTAATCAATTCATTTCCCCATGAAATCCTCAAAGCACAGCTATTATAAAGCATCTTTTAGGTTTTCCGCTCACTGTTTACCACTGTAATTTTTAGACAATATCTCTTAAAATAATTTTAAAAAATAGTCTCTTAACCTTTCTTGAAAAGTGTTAATTTTCTCAATTGAACAATTAAAAACCTCATAGTTATAAATTTTGAAATCAAAGTTTCTTAAACAATAAAAAGAGATTCAGTCAGAAGAAACAACTATATATTATCCCCAAGCAAACAAGCCAGAAGTTCTGAAAGAAAGAGACATTTTAAAGTAAAAATCCCCATGCCTTTCATTAGTAAGAGGATTTCTTCCTTGGAGACTGCCTGATATGTAACAGCTGTCTTTCCTCTACAGGGCAGACACTGGTCTCTATCCTTTACTGACACAGAACCTAATACCTTTGAGATTTACAACAACGAGTGTAAAAATGGCTAACAAAGTAAGAAATTACAAATATGGAGCAGGGGAGGACACAGAAAAAAAAAATTGCTACTTTTATTTAAGACACTGACTGAACAGGACAAAGCCATTACTATCATTACGTAGAAGAAGGAAACTTTAACATCACTTTTATTATAAGAATAAAATTCTCTCTCAGAAAACATTTATTGAGATTAGGGGTTGAGAAAGATAGAAAGGTACTGAGATTCACAAACACACAATTGATTAACAGGCATGATCTTTTACGTAGGTCAGAGCAGAAAAGCATGTCTCTCATTATCTTTATGGATAGGAAGCATGAGAAATTACATACATATTCATCTTATTAACTATGATTTTTGCAAGCTTTACTACCAAAGTTTTATAAAATACAATGTAAAGAACTTTTTTACTTTCTTTGACTAAAAACTTCCCCAACATGACCATTAGATAATTCAATGCATCAGAATTACAGTATTAATGTAGCTGACATTCACACTTTAAAAATGTATTTGAATACTAAGCCCCAAGATCAAGAAGACTAAGTAAGATTTATGTCTCTCTTAACCAAAGCGTTGAACTGAACTGTTCAACTTGCTATTTAATATTTCAGGCTTTTCCAGAGAGGAAGATGCATAAAGTAAAATATTTACAAATGGATCTATAACTGAAAAATTAGGAACTCAAAGTAGCTGCCAGAGACACTTTTAATACAGTGCAATAGTTGGTCTAGTGCTAGTTTATTTGTTATGTTTTGAAAAAATGAAGATCTTGCTGAGTTTCCTATCATCAGTGTACAGTGGAGAAGAGAATTGGTTCAGCACCACAAAGAAAAAGAAGAGCTGTGCAGTCTTTTGATTGCAGAGGATAATCTATAAACACAAGGAACAAAGCTGACCCTCGATGTGATCTCCGTTCACCTCTGACAAGGGATGGCAATCTAGAGATATCGTTATAGGGTACAAAACAGCTTTTAGGAAAGGTTCCAAAAGGAAATCATTCCTCTGTTCACCCATGTTGCCATAGAAACCGAACCAATCATGCCTGTCCACAAAGGCTTTTATGTCAACTTCCGTTAGAAAACTTATATAAAAAGTAGAAATTCAACTAAATTAACAAGACACTCATTGAGTGATTAAGACAAGTAAAAGAAATAAAGCAATTTATAAACAAATGTGTCCTGCCTTGCACTTGAAATGCGTAGCATTTGAAGTGTAAATCAGCTTATTGCAAGGGCTTACTGCACGCTGCCATAGTTCACTGTCTTACACTTCCATGCAATCTGAGAGGGTGTAATTTATATAGACTGATGTCTTCAAATTCACAGGGTCACAAGCTATACATTTTTTCTCCTTTTTTCCTCCTCCCAGTCATTAAAGAAAGGTTGTATCATATCCCCATCATCTTTGTAGAATTCTTTCCAAATACATCTTTAATGAAAAGATTTCGGCTAAAACAATACGCTGAGTTAATTAATTTCTACCCCATGATATCTTTAAAACATTGATTCTGCATAAAGCTTACAGCAAATAATGCTGCTACATATATTTAAAGGGTGCTTAATGAAAATACATTTCCAAATTAAAATACAGCAAATTTCCCAACTCTCCAGCTAGTGTAAACAAGATAGTATGGCCAGTAGAATCCAGATCTTGGTATCTAGCACCAGGAAGGAGTTTTGTGTCTGTGATATTCTTGGACAATTATTAAAATTCATGCAGAACTAATAGTAGATTACTAAGATTTTATGCTAGGGTTGTAACATACTAAGCTTTTATGTTGCCACCCAAACTAACGTACATAGAATGAGAAGGTTTGTTAAGGACAGTGAGGACAATCTCTGTCTCCTTTAAAGCGCCAATCCCTAAAAGTGCTATTTGGTCTAGCGTAGTTTGAATCAAAACATACTGAACTATCAAGATTGGATCTCTCAAAGAACAAACTGCTTTTCCACTGCACAAATATATTCTAGGATTTCCCTCTCCATTGTCTCCACCCAGTAAGTTTCAACACATACATGTAACACGTGAATGGCTTACCACAAGAATGCTACTTTAGGCACATCCTCAATTCTTTGTTGTTTTCTAAAAACAAAAGATTTAACTGAGTTTTGGAAATTAACTTGATTCTATTTTTTTTTTTTTTGAGACACAATGCTTCCGGCCTGGTTCACATGACCCATGAACCAAAATCAATTCAGGCATGCACCAGGCATACTCTGGTCCCAGCAGGTTAAGGATTTTCTGGAACATATATAAAGCTAGTGACTTATTCTTTGTATCTCACTTATGTATTTACAAGTACAAGGAATATCCTTGATAATTTAAATTTAATAAAACTCTGGGGGTTACTTTGTTTCAGATTTTTTTAAAAAATTATTAATATATTTTATTTTAGTTTGATGATCTGTTGTTCTTCACAAAGACTCAATTCAAGTAAAACTCATCACACATCTGTAGTTAGTTTGTGGCGATTTTGATGTTCACAAATGAAATCTATACTTTAATTCTTATAACCTTGAAAAAGGTTATCAAAAGTGCTGTTTAAACAGCATGGAGGATGAACCTACTCAATCTAATGCTAAGGATGTTGTAGAGAACATCTGCAGAAGTCCAAGCATGTTATGTTTTATTTTATTTTATTTTAACTCTAGAATTTTCCAAACCCAAACAAATTAATTGCATGGTCATGTCTCTTTTCCTGTTGGCAGAATACAGGTCAGCTTCTGCAGTATATACTAAAACCCCAGCTTTACATCTGGAAGTGGCAGCTCGAGTCTCAGTGACCACCACAGTTCAGAACATTTTTCTTACCCGTGCCAGGATAGCAGTCGTGAAATAAAAAGATGAGACTTTGAGTTACATTTTTTAAAACTACTTAAGGTATATTTATAAGTTTTTATAAATAACATGGTAATAGTGTGCAAATTTACAAATGGTGTTGAATAAATGAATCGAGTTAGAATCGCGCACCAAAAAGTTCACAGAACTGTAGGAAAATCAGAGCTCATACTCTGACATCCTTGATTACTTCAGAAATAGAAACACTATCTAACCTCATATAATATAGATTACTCTGGTCCCCAAGTAAAGCCACTAACAGTTAAACTACACAGTGCATTCCTCAGTTCCCTAGTCAATGTCCCCACAACTCTTCTTCTGTAATTTCCACTATGGGACTAAGTTGTTTTCTGGAAAATGAGCAGGCCACTTTCATAGAAACATAGAACATCCTGAGTTGGAAGGCACCCACAGCTCCAGTCCCTACACAGGAAAGCAGCAAGAATCACACCATCTGACCATGAATAATGGTTTCCTTGAAATTATTTCTTTTCCTTTTCTGATTTTTCTTGCCTTATGGTGCTCTGACACCAAATAAAAACTTTCAAACTTTTAGATGACCAACACTCAGAAGCTTTTCCTTCACTATTTGAAATTTGGTCAAACATTCTGTTGGAAAGAAATTACAAAAACATGTTCTGATATTGATGAATTTTGTACTTTAGATGAAAAAGGTTGTTTTTCATTGAATTAAAATATTTCATCTATCCTTGGGCTGCACACAGTGATATTGTAAGTAGCTGGCTTTTCCTTCATGACTTTCTGCCAGTTCTCTGCCCTGACACAAATAAGAGAAAGTGGAGAAAAGATTTTTTCATCAAAACTTACGTACTGCTTTGTAAAAATAGTTTGCCATTAAAAATTGTAAACAAATACCTTGAAGACATCTAGCATTTGATTTTAAGAAGAGGGATTTAAGAATCACACAGAAATAAAGACACTAAAAATACTCTGAAGACCACATGAAAGGCATTTATGAGACCAGAGAGAGGTAAGAAACACACCTCCAGGTCACAGTTTCTGAACAGAATGGGAGAACATCTAATGGTGTCTAAGATGCAGGAATAATTTGGTTATTATTAAGTCTAGACGTGTAAGAGTATTCTCTAGATGATCACACAGTATTTGTAAATGTCATCAGTAATTTAAAAAATACTGAGAACATTTTTCAAAATGTATTATGTTTAAATATTTTAATTAAGCATAACTATGCACAGAGATAGACCTTCTAGTGCAAGGAATGTTATCCTGAAACTAAAATCTTATGTGGTGACTGTATACAAAACTGGCAGAAAGGAAGAGCACTAGCTCTTTCACTTTCAAGTCTGTGTAGACAGCAATTATTTATAGTTTGGAACTTCAATTCTTTTCAGGTTGCACAGGATTTGATTTGTCAGCAAAACAGCCATTTAAATTGTCTTCTTAATGGTCATCTGCTTCAGCAGCTAGGCAAGCAGATACACTTGGTTTGAAAACTCTGTCCAAACTGTTTAATGAGTTTAATTAATCTAAACCTCTGAGGACCGTGCTCTTCCTGGAGTTAGCTCTCTTTAATTCTATGTTCCTCAATCAACTGTAGTAAAATGCTCCAGGAAATCTGAGGACTGGGTCTGATCTCTCTATGACCCACAGAACCAGAACAAATCAATTATGTAACACTTCACTTGGGTTTTTTGTCCACAGCAAAAGCAGATGGAATGTTATTGCTCTAATCTAGGTTTCATTTTGTTCCCTTTTAAAATTATATGCTTTGGAAACATGTTTGTCCAATCTTCTTACCTGTAACAATTAAGCCAATTCTATTTTATATAGCAGAAATATTTTGCTCATATATTCAATTTCTTTTTTTTTCACACAATAATGCCTAAATTCTAAACTGACAGAGTCCTATTATATTCTTTACAACAAGTTATCTCTAATGATGAGGTAAAAAAGCAACAGCTCTGCAATAACTTGTAATACTTTTGAAAGCCTCCATAAAATGGAGTATTCTACTATTTACAGTACTGAGATAAAACATGCTGTCAAATGTTGTCAGTGAAACTTTTTCAGAGTTTTTATCTTTTCTGACACAAAGTCAAAGAAGCTTTTCTTTTGGAGTCCTCTTCTTTATGGATTAGATTAGATAATTTTTGTTAGAAAAGACAAAACCCACTAGCTGACGGCCTGAATTTTATTTTTTTAATGCAAAATTTTTCCAAAACCTTAAGTCTTTTATTAAGACACAGACTTCTGTAACAGGTCTGGATATAGCAGCTATCATTTCAGGTATCTGTGTAACCTAGACACTTCATAACCTCTTCTAATTCATCTAACTAGCTGATATTTACACACATAAAGTAGCATATGGCTAAAAGTTTGCTCAGTCATTTACTTGCTGTTAATATGAGCCGTAAAGTTCACTCACTACACTTGCCAACACTCCTTTTTTGTCCTTTTCAGGCAAAAATCCAACTCAAAGTGCCATGCTGAAATGCTATTATCTGGCAGACAAAGGTTAGACTGAAAAAAAGAAAATGTAAATTCTCTTCTGCTTAAAGGTTTTATCAACTTCAGAACTGCCAGCTCCACAAGCACACATACAAGCCTAAACGCATCTGACACCAGCAGAAAACATTTCTAAAACAATACATTCATAAAGCATTGCCACATATACAAATTGGCTCCTTTCAGATGCTTTGCTTCTAGGCATACTCAGACTTATCAACTAATCCAAGGTTGCATTAGTGTCCTGAATCTCAGAAGCACTGTCTCATTTACTAAATGTACCAGCATATATGCTTCTCCTATCTAAGCATGTTCCCTTCATTGGGAAGTTACCTTTGCTTTTCTTTCCTTTTTTTGAATTTTTAATTAATCAATTAGAAGAACCATGATACGCTTTGTAGAATTAAATTTATCCCCGAACATAACAATGATGTAATAGCTCTTGCTTCGATGGCCAAGTTGGTCCATTGTGTATCTCTTTCCCCAACAAGAACATCTATATTCTCTTGACCTTTGAAACATAGGTACAAACATGAGAGTAGTGATTTATCTGTGAAAATCTGTTGTATAGTTGGAGGAGAGTTAATATAGCATTTTCTGCTTCTGTTTCTGAAGGAACACTGCCAAATAGCAGGAAAGATGAAAATTCAACTTTTAAATCAAACAAACTCAGACACAGTAGGCCAGGAAGTAGGCCTAGAAGCTGAAAGGAAACACAGTAGGAACAGCTGATCCCAACCGACTGGAGGGATGCTCCATGACATAACATCATGCTCAGTAATGAAAACTGAAGGATGGGTTTTTAGGGTGTAGCTATTACTCAAAGACTGTCTGGATATAAGCACACTACTTGTGGAAGGTGGTGAGTGATTGTCTTTGCACTGTTATTTTTCCTTCTTCATATTTCCTTCACGTAGTAAATTGTCTTTATCTCAACAGACAAGTTTTCTCACTTGCACTCATACTATTCTTTCCCCCTGATCATGGTTGGGATAGAGGAACAAGAGAGTGGCCAGGGCGAACCATCAACCAACTTCCATTATACAGCACAAAAACATTCCATAAGGGGTGAGGACGTGACAGGGAACACACCCAAGTAAAATGAAATAAACAAACCAATGCTGTGCATTCTTAAGAAATTAAAAAACAACCACCCAAAAAATTTTTGGATCAGTGTCAATTAAAGCCAAGGGTTTTTCTATAAAAGCTCAGAGAAAGAGTCCAAGGTAGAAGTAAGTATTATTTTAGTTAGAAAATTTAATGAACTTAACATTTTGGACATAGATCCCATTTAGCTGAATATGCCAAAGCAGATACTAGAATATGTGTAACCAGTGTTGCGATAAGTTAACTTCGCTAGTAATGATGATCCTTAGTAAATCTGCTTTCTAGTATGACACAAAATCTCATCAAGCTGTTTCATAATGAAAATACCGTTTATATCTCCTTTTTTCAATGAGAGAAAATAACAAACCTGCAGCAAAATTATCCACAATGATGCATTTCATGAACACAGCTAGACTTTGTTACTGATCAAGAGACTATGTGAGTGAATTGTGAGGATGGACACTTCAGTAAAAACACTGCTGATTCAAAGGAATAAAAAGAAAATTTCTGTACCTAAGGTCCTTGTATATACGAAGTTTGAAAGCAAATGAAAGCAAAGACTTAATCAAAATTCCAGCTGCTATTATATGTAATATGGAAGCATTAAACATCTTCTGTGAGTTCTCTATTGCAAAAAAACAAAAAGGCTGAGGAAATGAAGAAACTACCTTGATTAGAAATACACATTATCATTTGTTCACATCACAAATCAACTTCCAGGAACAGTTATACTCTTTCACAAAGCAAAAAATTAATTTCATTTCTGAAAACTGTTTCCTGAGTGAATGCTCTACACTAACAGCTAATAATTTTGAGTACATGCTTTACTTGCGTATTTCCAAAATATTTTATCCATCAACATGCTTGAAAGCAATGCTATGTTTACTATGGAATTACATATATGAAAAGAAGTAGTGGCTACAAATACTTTCAAAACCCACCTAGATATTTTGGTCCTCAGATTAATCCAAAGCCAAAGATCATATTGTTTACAAATGGCAAACCAGATTTCCAAGTAACTGAAGCACTTGAGAGAGGACTGTAAGTTTTTGAAAAGAAGACAAAAACCAAAACAAACCAAAACATTCCAGAGATAATCTATCTCAATTTCTTGGGTGTTGGATTACAGAACGAAGAACGGGGAAATGTATTTCAAATATGCTGAAAAATAGTTAATAATTCAAGCTGATTGTGAAGAGCTGACAGAAAATGCCATACACATGCTTGTCATGAACTGCACAGAAGCGTGAATATTTTAATGAATAACCAGAAAATATGAGATAAGTAACATTAAAAAAGAACATAAGGAAATAATGAAATTATTATAGAACAACAAAATACTTTAATGCGATTTCTACAGCTCCTTGTAAAAATCAAAACTCTTTAAACAGCTGATAGAGATTAAAAGGTTGGTTTTTTTAATGAAAAAGAACACAGTAAAAGGCTGTTTCTCCAGAATTAATGCAGCTGAATGCAATCAGATTGCTAAAGAAATTATAAAATATATAATTTCATTATTTAAAATGTAGAAAAAAATGTCTTTCTTATTCATCTGTGATCCCAAAAATGGCGAGAAGCATGTCACCAACTAATAGCAAAAGAAAGTGCTGCAGGTTCTTGTGCTGTCACTGGGGACCACTAAAAAGAGTCTGGCTTTGTCCTCTAATGCACCCTCTCTGCAGGTATTAATATGCATTGGTATGATCCCCCTGAGCCTTCTCCAGGCTAAATAGTCTCAGCTCTCTCAGCCTTTTCTCACGCAAGGGATGCTCAAGCTCCTTCATTATCTTAGTGGCCCTGTGCTGGATTCTCCCCAGTATGTCTACGTCTCCCTTGTACTAGGGAGCCCAGAACCGGGCAGAGTACTCCAGATGTGGCCTCAGCAGAGCTGAAAAGATGGCAAGGATCACTTCTGCTGACTTGCTGACAGCATTTCTCCTAATGCAGCTCAGAATATCATTAGCCACCTTTGCAGCTAAGGGCAAACTGCTGACTTTTGTTCAGCTTGGTGTCCACTGAGCCCAGGCCTCAGGAAAGCAGTTTTCCAGCCAGTCAGCCTCCAGCATGTTATGATGCAAGGGGTTACTCCTCAAGTACCAGACTCTGGAATTCAAACTTTTGAACTACATGAGGCTCTCATTGGCCCTTTCCTGCCACCTGCTGAATGGCAGCAAAACCTGCTGGTTTACGAGTCACTTCCCAGTTTTGCACTACCAGGAAACTTGCTGAGGGCACAGTGACCCAACATCCAATTATAGCTGGAGATGGTAAATGGGACTGGAACTTGTATTAAGCCTAAAGTACACCATTGAGAAATTTTTGCCACCACTTCTTATCCTCTGGTGCCAGCCATTTAAGCAATTTAAAATCCACTCAGTGTCTGCTCATCCAGCTCATACTTCTTCAGCTTCTCTAGGAGGAGTTCAGTTTCTCTAAGAGGTACTTTTGGGATACAGTGCCAATAGCCCTTTCACTGTCTAGGCAGAGAGTGGCCTTGAGCCTAAGAGGAAACACTGGTTTCCTCTTACCTACCAAGCCTGACATTTCCTGATAGAAAATTATCAGTTGCTCAAGCCAGACCTCCTTTTGGTGAACCCATGCTGATTGTTTCTGGGCACCTTTTTTTTTGTACACTAGTCTGGAAATGGTACCCCAGAGCAGCTGATCCATCACCTTCCCAAGGACAGACTTGAGATCTGAGGGGCCCCTTCCTAGTCCTCCTTTCTGCCCTTCCTGAATACAGGGCTGCAATCCTAAGACACCTTTCCCAGTTTCTACTACCATGACCACTGAAAAACTATTAGGAGTAGCTTATCAGCGATATCAGCTAGCTCCCTCAGCACTTGTGCCTATGAAGTGCTCTACAATCTGCTTAAATATCTTCTAACCCAACTGTCGTCCATTGTGGGAATGCCTTCCTCACTCAGTATCTTCCATCTGATCTCTAGGGCCT
>JAOTQP010001195.1:1367745-1381972 GCA_026413545.1 Cichladusa arquata
TGTACTAAGAATAACATCCTATTTCCAATCCCTTGTAAGCCTGCATCAGCTTATACTGTATTATAAAAGGGCATAAATTTTTTATTAGTTCACTGAAAGGATATGAAATACACTTTTCTACTTAGTCCCCAGTCATTGCTTTCCTTTAATTGCTACGTAATGATTTGAAGAAAAGTGAACCACATAAATATCGAGGTTTGGGGTTTGGAGTTTTTTTTAGCTGAAGGAAGTATACTGTATATTAAAATGCTGTTTGCTAGACAGTGACCCTCGGTAGAACAGATAAGAGTACAATATAAAAGCATTGACTTTTTGAAGGACAAAATCTCTGATCATGAACTCCCAGAACTCAATGCAAGATGTCCTGCTATCTGCAGTCACAGCAGTTCTGCCCCCTCTATCTCCCTGCAGTGGAACTAGATAAAATAATATATGGCGACATTTGTATAACCATCCTTTTTTAGTTTATGTAAGCCTATAATAAACAAAATCCAATCAATGACATATATTTGTCTGCAGAAGGGATATTAGAGAAATGAAGGATGGGAAAGTAGGGACAGCACAAGTTTTTACAGATTTACAGTAGCATAATTGATGGAAGAGTTTATTCCACATTGTCCATAGTGTATATCTGCTTGCCATATGGTTTCTGTGCCATTTAGCAATTACAAGCAGACTCTAAATGTCTCGCTTTAGGGTCTGCAAAAGAAACTGTACTGTATATATGTATTTGCTAGATGTTTCTAATAGAATAAAAATTAAACCACTAAAAAAATATGAAGAAAGGTACTACACCATTTCTGATACTGAAATGAGTGAAAAAGAGAGAAAAGTCCTTCCAAAATCAAAGTAGAAAAATACAGAGTTACAAAAATGTACTGCACAAACAGCTTATAAATTTACTACTTAGCCCTATAATATAAAGCTCTATAAGTTTCTCTGGAACACTTTACTTCAAAAACAAAAACAAAACCAAAAACCAAAAAACCAAAAGCCAAAAACCAAAGCCAAGACCAAAACCAAAACCCAAATCAAACAACCAAACAAAACAAAACAAACAATGAGAAAACCATTTTCGATGATGATGAGTTAAATCTCTTACAACCAAAGGGTAGAGCATTCCACTTCTCCAAACTGTACTGCAACTAAAAAGAAAAAAACCCATACTCACCATTCTTCTGGGACATTCAATGGTAAAAAGCGATGCATGACCTCTTCCCACTCAGAAACACATCACAAATGATGCTGAATTTCCAAATTTTGGATATTATATATTTATGAAATACATTTTTTAATTGGATAATGAAAATAGGGGAGAAAACTTGAGAGGGAAAAAGTTTTTCTACAAAAATTTTAATATTAAAAGACTGAGAAGCTCACTCTATCAAGCCATATATAAAACATGTAGCAGAATAGCATCAACAAACATTCAGAAATTAATTATAAACACTCTCTACTCAAGAATTTCAATAAGTGTTAATGATAGCTGGAGATAATCTTGTTAGATTCTACGAGATTGAAAAAAATAAAGAGATCATTGTAGCCTACTATTCACTACATTTACTACAGGTGTCAGAATTACTGAAAGGAGATCTTCTAACAACATGTAGAAGAACATCTTCTAAAAACTTGTAACAACATGTACAAAATTAAAAGGAAGCAAGTAACTTACCAGGTTAGAAAAAACCAAAATCAAAGAAATAAGGTCTCACTGAGTATGTTATACATATTAGACAAGCAAATATTTTCTACACCTTTCAAGCCAGTCCTGTCACTACCTATCAGTCTCACCTGCAAGTGCCCTACTAATGTCCTGCTATCCCACTGTACTTTATGTCTGAGTGTATAATTAAAAATACAGCCATAATAAGTGGTATATTTATTTGAAGTGTATACAAAAATGTGTATGATTTTTAGGCACCACAGAGTGTCTACCAATGCTCAAAACAGCACATTTCAACATGATTACAGAATCTTTATAGGTGGTAGAAAAGGCTAAACAGATCAATGAAATAATGTAAATTATCTTTAGGACACTGCCAACATATATCAAATTATTCAATGACCTCCAACTGTGAATTTGTAAATTTAGCAGAGAAAACAGAAAGTTGTGATAGTTACTAGATATTTTAGAAAACTGGCTTTTAGCTACTATTTTGAATTTACCACAAAAGAAGAATGCAATAAATTTTCTCATTCCTTCAAGTTGGCTGGACTAATTTGTATACAGTAAGGAATCCCTCTTTCCTGATACCTGGATTGAGATTATCTTCTTGAACCAGTTAACAGATATTTTAACACAGACGTGGAAATATATTTATTATGAGCTCCTGATAATCAAGATATTTTTCTCTTGGAAACAGTCAGAAAGATCACTCAGATTGTAAATCAAATCCTGTGCTGTAATGGGGAAGAAAACGTACAAAAGCTCTTTGTTCTTTTTTCTGTCAGCCTTTGAGGAGATAGCAGCTGACAACCACATGCCAGTTGCAGAAAAAAATAACTAGTGGCAAAAAAAAGGTCTTATTTTAGCAAAGGAATTAAAAGAAAAATAGAAAATAAAAAAGTATTACTATCTAGACTTTGATTCAGTGATGTAAAACTGCTTGCCAAAAAAGTGTAGATATTATCATTTCTATCTCACAAACATCGAATTGTCCATAAACAATGCATGCAGATATCCTCAGAAGGCACAGACTTGGTACCCAAGGTTTATTGACCAAGTCTATGTAATGGCAGCATCAGTGATATAAATACACTAGCTGGATATTAAGACTTTTTCTTAAACTTCTAAATCAAACAAGAATAAAAAAAAATTTCTTATATAAAGTATTAGTTACATGCACTGTGCTTGGTGTAGCCTATTTATTTTGTCTTAGACAGTTTACAAAACATTTTCCTAGATGAAGATGTAGTTACCCTGTGAGAAGTCTGTTCAGTCTATCAGCCTATCTGATTACATTTCTGAACTAGCAGAGTTTAAGGATAGTGTAAGAATTCTTTACCTTTTATTTTTAACCCATGTAACCATCTATTTTTAACAATGACCTCTTCTTCCTCTTCTTTTTCATCTTTATGGCACAAAGTAATATAGCCATCTCACAGACTTATACACCACAATAGTAGCTCTTTGCTTGCTACAGCTTTCATTCTTTGGCAGCACATTCCATGACTGTAATGTAATATTTAGATTGATAAGTAAGACCAAGGCTTTTTTATTATAAGGAAACTAAGACCAAACAAAAGATTACTGATGACTACTTTGCACTTTATGAAGACATCAAGAAAGGAAATTTGAATGCCATTCATTTTTCAAGTGAAAGTCCTTTACACAGGCTGGCTCTAAAGAGGAATTGTATACAGAAGGCAACTTAAGAAATTGCTGAAGGTAAGTCAGATATTTCAGCTTCAAATTCAAAAGTAAGGCTGGTCTCCAGAGCAAGTTAGTTTCCCACCTGTTAATAGGGTCACATAAATTTGCATCAAAGTGAGACTATATTATAAATATACCTTAACTTCTACTGTAAAATATGACAATTTAGACTTCCAACCATAGTGTCTTTCTTTTTCCTAGGTCTCTCTTACAAAACTGTAGGAAAACAGTACATTGAAAAAAACCTCACTTTCCACTTCCCAGCCAGTTCCAACCTCCAGCCCCCTAGTTTTATTGCTGAGCATGATGCCATTCACAAAATCATCAAAGTAGTTGAGACCTTAAAGACCATCTAGTCCAACTGTAAATCAAAATAACCACCACTAAAATCATATTCCCCAAGTGCCACACCTCTTGAACACCTCCAGAGACATTGCCTGGCAGCTTGAAATATAAATACTGAAAGAAGTTGAAAGAACAACTACAATTCAGATTTACTATAACACTGTTACAAACAAACAGCCCTTATTTCTATGGGAGATAAATGTAATTAGCTGGGTATTACAGACCCATACATCAATCCAATCTACTTCTAAAATCAAGGATGTGTTATTTTTTTCAAAACAGATGCTGCTACAATGTAGCATCATTAAAAGAAGTTGTCAACATTTTTCAGGAGTTACAAAAAAGCAGCAATTTTGCATTGATTATTTCATGCTTCTGAGAATTTTTCAATGGGACAGACAGGGCATCTTAAAATATTACTCTAATAGCAAAACAGGAAAATTTTCATAATAGCTTTTTTCAGTCACAGTGCCTGGAAATTTATTGAACAACTTGAGCACTCTGAGGCACTCAAGAGTAAATGATAACTGAGTTTGGTGAAGTCTAATGTTCCTATGAGGGATGGAGTTATGAGGAGGACACATTTTATAGGCATGTCCTACAAAATACATCTTTGGCAAAAGATGTTTCTGTGATATATGTTCTTTCTCAAACTGCATGACTGCTTTTGGTACGTGTTTTCAATTACTCTTGACTGTTCATTCCCCATTTTTTTTTCTTTTTTTAGCCTGCACACAATGTAATTAAAGATTGACATTAAAAATACACAATTAACTATACAGTGATGATTGATGCCATCTTAATTATTACATTGAAACAGCCATTGTATTATTAACCATATGAATAGTAATGAATCTATTGCAAAGGGCTCAGTGGGACTTGAGGATAGAGGAGATCACTCTTTCTCCCTTCAGTGCAATCCTGCTCTTCAGATGCCCGTGATGTGATTCCATAGCTGAAAGCTGCTGGAAAGCTAGAATAGTGCCCTGCACACCCAGTCCTGTCCCCACAGGCTCCCACTATCTCTATCTGCATGTTCACTTCACTCTACAGTGATTCTTTCAGGGGAAAGAACAAGGGCAGGATGAGGGAACTGGAAAGGGAAACAGCAAGGGAAGGAGAAGGAGAGCAGAGGGGAAGGGAAAGCAGGAGCAGAAGGGGAACAGGAACAGGAAGAGAAAGGAAGAACATGTGCGTGCATCTTAGTCCCTCTGGGACTCGGCTCCTGCCCAGATTGGGCCAGCTATAACGCAGGTGACCAGCTCTTCTTCAGACAGCCTCAATGTGGGCATGCCCTCTATTCCCTTAGGAGTTACTTGACAAGCTTGTCACCTTCTCATAGCCTGCGCTATGAGCATGCCTGCTATGAGCTCTGCATGCCTGGAGACACACCAGACGAGCACTTCGACCCTGATTTAAGGGGTCTTGGCTTGATGTTACAATGGATAACTGGCTGACCTGTTCCATTTCTGTGGCTCAGGTACTGAGGGACGGCATCCTTGCCTTTACCCTGCTGTGATGTTCATCTTCTAACTCATCTCACAGACCACTGCCTGCTCTTGTTGCTCCCTCACACCCAGTTATTCCCTCCCCAGTGCAGACTGTAAGGTCATGGGAAGGAAAAATAAAGAGATTAAAGTGCATATAAGCCTGGTCAGCATACAATATAATACAAGATTGTTATAGTAAATAAAGTAATGACATTGATACGGTTTGCAAAACTTGCACTCAGAATCACAATATTATCATAGTATCCTAGTGATGCCTGTCACTGAGCTCTCAAAAACAAAACAAAACAAAACAAAACACCACAAAACAACCCCTGCATCATGTTTTATTTAGCCTAATCTTTCCCCCTGTAGTTCAGAATACTGTACTTAACAGGAAGAAAAAAATAGGGGATTCAAAAATATACATGTGGTTAATTTAAAATGCCAAGCACCATATGTATTAATAAAATATATATAGCAGTAGATAAGGCAACCTGTTACAATGTAATAAGCACATAAAAATGAATTGTTGAACAGGTGCAGTGAAAGGAAACATCAATTAGAAAGTCAATTGGAAGGTCAAGATATCAATTAAATGGTTAATGAGCTATTTCTGGAAAAATCAAAGACAACTGCATTATACAGAATCACCCAGAATATGAGCTAGAAAATAGTGCACAAAGCCAAAGGAGCAAAAGGGCAAACATGATGTATGAATTTTAAAAATCACAGTAAATTGTATTGTTATTTGTTTGGGTTTTTTATGGAAGCTTCAGTTAGCTGGTGATACTGTATCCTGTTCATCAGCAAACAAAGACAGCTAGCCATTTCTAGCATATACCAGCCAATAAGATACAAAATTAGCCCTAAAGCAATTAGACTCTCTGTGGTGGGAATACTAATATGGCACTAAGCCACATTACCTCCTATACCTTTTCTCCTTATGATCTGCAGGCTAGGAAATACAACTATGAGAAAAAGTAAAGCCAGCTTCTCTACTGCAATGCCACATAAAGAAAACCTCAGAGCAGCTTTTGCATTGCATCTGTAAAGCCTTCAGGTAATTGTTCAGACGTTTTGCATCAAAAATTTGAAAGAGTTTTGCTATCCATTCACACAGAGGTTATCTTTGGGCTGCAGCCCAGTTGTGTTTAGTTAGCTCTCCAAACACATGTAATATATTCTATCATATTGTATATATCATGACTGGATAATGCATGACTCAAGAGAAGCTTCTTCTGAATAGAGAAAATATGCATTTTTCTTTGAATTTTCTGGAACGGATCTATTCAAACTGACTAATTTGGGTGAAGACCACAGCTAGCATAATATCCACAGTCTATCAATTATGCCTTGGAAAGAGTAAGAGTAGCACTATCCTGATGCTATCCCATAATTCTTTCCCAGACCACAAGTATGTTCATTTGATTTCCAGAGTGTGATTGGAACTATGCAGTAAGCTCCAGTTAATCTTTCCTCCAAGTTCTTGTTCCATCTCCACTCAAATACCTGTAAACATTCTGCTCTCACAGCATCAATGTGCACATCCAAATTGCACAATGTGCATTCAGCCTGCAAAGACTTGCCACAGTCTACCAATTTCTATCATGAAGAACTACATTCTTTTCTTTTAAACCAGCTTCCTTTCCATAATTTGTGTTTATCAAGCACAAATTGGTTGTTGCAATGGAAGAGGTATTGGGCAGTTCCTTCTCTTTTGATAATTATTCTGCAGACTTCTCTTATCTGTTTTAGTAATTTTCTAAAATGAATGAGTCCCATTACCTGCCTAAAATTGCCCACCTAATTACCTACCCATTACCTACCTAAAATAATAGATGCAGTCCATACTTCTGGTTATCCATGTTGCTTTTCTCTGAATCTTTTTTCTTCCACTTTTATACTCTTTTTTTAATAAATCAGCCAGAACTCCTCACATAGTCTTCAAGCTGTGACAAACCATGGATTTATGGTGCATAAATCATATTAACTGTTGCATTCTTTGTTCCTTTTCTAACATGTTCCTTTTCTGATATGTCACTTGTTTCTTTGACTGCTGTCAAGCATTGATCTGTTGTTTCCATGCAGCATCTATCTGAATTTCAAGGCCTTTTTCCTGAGTAGTAACAATGCATTGAACCCATCACTTTACACCAAAAACTATTATCATCACTGTTATGTCTCAGCTCATGAATGTGAAATGCACTGAATTTCACCTGCCATATTACTGCCCAGTCATTCAAATTTGTAAGGTTCTTCTGTTAGTCTTGCCAGTCACCTCTGACCCTTTTCACATTCAGTAGTTTTGCACTATCAGCAAACTTTCTCACTTCAGTAGATTAGCCTTTTTTTCCTAGTATTTTTATTAATTAATATGTTAAAAGATACAAGAATACCTGCAGAAATACCACTGTGTCTTCTCACAGTGCAAGAACTTACCCTCTAAGCCAAGCCATGAATTACTTATCCATATCAGACCTTCCATTTTTCTGCATGGATGTTGAAATTCATTAAAAAGCCCTTTGGGAATCCACATGTCTATCACAACCTACTAGTGTATTTCCTAACACATTCAAAACACTCAAAAGGAATTTTAAGTGAGATTTTTCTTTAAACAAAGTTTTTTAAAAACAAAAAAACCCCCAAACAAACAACAAACAAACAAACAAACAAACCCCAAACCAACCAAAAAAACCAACCAAACAAAAAAACCCAAAAAGCATGTTTAACATGTTGACCAATTGCTTCCCTGACTACAACCAGGTTCAGTCCCTGGTTCAGTACAGATGTCAGGCGTACAGATACATAGGTCTCCCCTGAAACATCTTTCTGAACACTGGCAGCACACTTCCCATCTCACAATTCTCATGTCCTCAAAGGCTGTAGTTTTACATGCCCTTGCTAGCAAATAAGTTGTTTCAACCCTGTGCTAGAATTCTTAGGTGCATAGCCTCCTATCCCAGTGTCCTACTGATGTTCTTACTATTTCTTTAATAGCAGCAGTATGACAACAGGTTGTCTATTTGTACCATTACAGCTTCACTGTTGCTGTTGTGTAAGTCTTCAGTTGGACTTTAGAATTCTCTAACTCTGTATATTCTTGGCTGTGAGTCGACAGAGCAGTCTCCCCTACCCTCCTGAAGGATCTTTTTTTAAGTCTCAAGACCTTCTTTGATTTCACGGTTCTGTTTTTGGAAAGGGCAAGCCTGTAGGTAGTTTCTTGCCATTACTATATTAAGTCTCTTGAAATTTATCATACCAGATGTCTTATCTTTCTTATAGCGTTCTCTTCAGTTAATCCCTTCATTTTATAAATGGCAAAAAAATTGCTTATTAGAGCAATTCCACTCTGCAAGAGTTTAAGAAAAAAATGAACACAAATAGGATTCATGTCATTTGACTATCGATATTTGTAGAATTCAGAGAGCTTGTCTCTCTAGGCTTCCTTTTCCTGGAAATAAATATATAATTCAAAATCGCGATTTACCTCATCATCTTCAGACATTTCCTCACAGGCACTGCATACAAAAAAATATATATAGATAGTATTTATCAGCATTACAGTGGAATTGATGTAGACCAAGGATAGTGGTGCAGAAGCAGCACATCCAATGGAGGCCACTGCACTTTGTTCTTACTAGCCATATTATTCACTCTTTGTCAGAACACAAGAACCAACTTCACTCCACAAGGAATTTGCTCTCTACTTTTACTCAAGACAAGATAGTAAGAAGCAGTTTATTTCAAGTTGACCTCACAGTTTAACTAGATAACCTGCTCTATTAATCTGTTTTGTTGATAACTTTAAGACATTTAATTATTTATTGAATCTTAATTCTGACTTTTATTTGGTCATCATACAGTTCTGTCTAATCAGTTTTATCAATTAGTATAAACTAACTAACATATACACTCATTCCTTTTAAAAGACATCCAAACAAGGAATACACAGCCAATTTTTATTCCATCAAATATTGTACAGTGACCCAGAAAAGCACAGTATAGAAACATCTAGTAATAAACTCACACGGATTTTGGCTCAACTTTCAAACTAATACTCGAATGTAGTATCTTAGCAGACATTCTAGCCCAGTTCTTAGTGAAAACAAAAAAAACATCAAGCACCAAACAGGTTCACAAAAGAAAAAAAAAGTACAGCTGCTTTCTGGTTGCTGAGTAAAAAATATTACCTCTTAAAACAGTGCATTAAAAAATGTCAAAGGCTGTTATCCAGCCATTGGATAATCCATGATCCAACTATGGATGGTTACACATTTTAATTCCCTGAAATTTGAAATCTTTGACACTACTACCACTTTATTGATTACGTTAAATAAAGCTTGTGCTGATAAAGTCCTCAGAAACATATAATCTTTAGGTTACATGTAGTACATCCACCATGACAACTAGAAATTAATAACATACTAAAACACATCTAAGATTTGCATTGTCAAGAGATTTCATTTTACTTAGAGTTGCCATGAGTTAATCCAAGTAGCATTTTATTCTTACAATCATTTTACTATCTCTATGCAGTAGACAGATTCCTTTACTTGTTGTACAAATGGAAAGAGGCTTGAAATCAATTTTCTGCGTCTGAGGTTGCTTTTTGTTTTCTTTTTTTTGTCCACACAGTTTATTTCACTAATTGTTTCTTCATATGTGTTATTATGCAGATTTTTTGAAGAGCAGAGAACAGATGGAAAGGTAGGTTCAGAAAAGAAATATTTCAACTGTATAAAATGTTACAACTGTTTTGAAACCTGCTTTAATCACCACTCATTTGAAGGACTCTAATGGAATTGATTTTTTGGGGGCAGAATTTGCCTGGTGCCATTTACCTTCAAAGCTAGCAAGTTTCAAAGGTCAAATAAATGCAGGTGTCTGGAGAGACCCACCTTTTCTGAGACCTCAGATGAATTCTGGAAATATTAGGTGGTGATTGTCTACCATACTCCTATGCAGTCAGTTCACTTAAAATATATCTTTCACAGAACTTCACATCACTTCACTGTCGTAATTGTTCCTATTCTCATTGGCAAAACAGTCATTTTGTGGACCTGGAGAAAGAAATGGAGAAAGGAGCCCAGTTTCTATTCCAAGCTCTTTCACAGAATCACTGATATTTCACACAGATATTTTTATATCTTAGATAAGAGACGATTATATGAAACAGACGCTGTTCCATGTATGTGGCATCTTTCTCATCTGTTTGATGAGAAGCCTTCGGAGTTCACATTTGATAGCTGTTAAAAAAAAATCAGGTTTTTGCGGGTTTTGAGATTTTCTAACAAAAGCCAGTAAACAACAGCAAAATATTAGCACTCCTCCTAGTACTAGGAAATGGCTGCTTTTCTCACAGGAGCTGTAGAGCAGATACGCATTCAAAACCAGCCAGTTTCTGGCTTACTCTGCTTTTATTTTGTCCACGCTATTTATCTGATAAGGGAAGGGTGGGGGAAAGCTCGAACAGTTTTTTGTTTAGTTGCCTTCTATTTAACATCAAAAACTAGAAAACTACATTACAATTCTAAAGAAATATTTGAAGCAAGATCACTGCACTATCACAATACCTTTATTTCTGATCCATAGAGTAGAATCTGTCACATTACTGAAGACATTTGGAATTACCACCAACGGTGATAGTGAAATGGTCTGTTTTCCTGACAAATCAATGAATCAAAATTTTCTAAGCTGCCACTTTACTCTCAGAATTTAAGCTTGCAGTCATTTTTCCCTTAAATATGAAGACAACTAGAAAACTCTTAACATGTGCAAATTCATGACGTAAGAAAAAAACAGAAAGAGATGAAAGTTATGTACGGCTAGTGGTTAACACTATTATATCATATTAAATAGAGCACTGAGCAACTTCCTCCCAGGTATAATTTTTGGGGGGATTACTAGGAGTTGGTAGACAAGACCAAATGTCAGATTTTACTCACACCGACGTGCAGATCGAATAAAAATGAAAATCTTAGGAGGCATTTAAGCAGATAATAGATAAAAAAATACTTCAGGACACCAAGATGCATTCCAAGTCTACAGCTTGATATTCCCTTACTTCAAAAGTCAAATCCCCTTAACTCACAACAGCCCTGGTGACAGGTGGTCTATGAAGAGGTTGCTACTCATTACACTAAACGTGCATACGCTGCATACACTGAAGTCCTATTCCAGTGCCTACATTCTGATCAGAATCCTGAATTTATTTAATTTTTAGTAAAGGGCTGATTGCCTAGCATTTCAAAAACTAGGTATAAATTCTGACACGGATCCCTATGCATGGCCACTGTGCCTCTGAAGTCAAAAAACCTAGGGAGAAAACAGCCCAAGAAGATCGTAAAAATCTGCAGGATCCCATTTTGGATTTATATCGTCAGTGTCCTCTACAGCTTGTCAGTGTGTAAAGTTTGGGATTCATGATTATCATATACTTCTTTGTTAATATCCTGTGCTTTCCTATACACATTCTGCAAAAAAAAAGGAAGTATCACTTTATGTTAGCAATGTTTTTTTTTACATTAATATAGCAGGAAGTGATAATGAAGTTATTCTAAGTAGTAAACTAGTAAAGAATTGACATATAAGTAGTATGTATTGCAGCTTCAGGAACAAAAAAACGTCTTTTTGTGATTCATATTTAATTTTTAAACTCCAACTATGTGATTCAGTTTTTAGCAAATATTTTATGATCAGTGATTTTCTAAAATAGAAAAATAAAAATTATAATATGCTAAAGGTAAGTATCTAATAAAAGATTCTCAGTCAATCTTCAATGGACATAAATACACTAAGGTCTTAATTACGGAGTTATAAATTCATTTTTGCACTACTTTTGAAAAGAAGTTTAAAATGTAAAATAATGTATTGTAATAGTACACAAAAAGGCTTTGAATCCAAAAAAGAAAGTCTGAAGATCGTGTAATTTGGCAGAAGCAGAATGATTAGCTATTTCATTATGAGAAATTTTAAAATATTTAGGTGGCATGATCTTTCATAAGGTTAAGATTCTGGTTCTGTAGAGATATTTACTCATCCCCAAATAACTCAAATCTGTGCATGGCTTGAAAACATCCTCAACTCACAGCTGAGTCGAGCAAATTCCTGTTTTCTATCCAGAAGTTCAGTTTTAGCCTGAACAAGTCTCATGGATAAGTCAGCAAATGTTATACTGTCTTAACATTTTACAGTAAGCAGATCTCAACAGTCTGTGGAAGAGTTGACACACCTGAGGAGCAGGAAGCCATTCAGAGCACCTGGGCAAGCTTTAGAAGTGAGCTCATGGAATATTACGAGGTTCAACATGGCCAAGTGCAAGGTGCTGCACCTGGCTTGGACTAACCCCCAGACTCAGCACAGGCTGAGGGATGAGCAGATCTGAGCAGCCCTGCTGGGAAGGGCTTGGGGGTGCTGGGGGGTGAGAGGCTGGACATGACGAGCAATGTGCATGCACAGCTTAGGAGAACAATCATGTCCTGGGCTGCACTAAAAGCAGCTCTGGTGAGACCCCACCTGCAGTGCTGCATCCAGTTTTGGGGTCCCCAACACAGACAGGACATGGACCTGTTGAAGATGCTGACAAGGGACACAACAACAATCAAAGGGATGGAGCATCTCTTTCAAGGAATGGTTGGGAGAGCTGGGGTTGTTCAGACTGGGGAAGAGAAGGCAGCAGTGGGACCTTATTGTGACCTTTCAATACTTAAATAGGGTGTTTAAAAGATAGGAAAAGGAGTAACCGCTTTTTGGACTAAAAGAGGGTAGATTCAGACGAGGCGCAAAGAAAAAACTTTTATGACGACAGTGAAACATTGGACCAGGTTGCTCAGAGAGGTGGCAGATGTGCCACCCCTGCAAACACTCAAGGTCAGGTTAGTCAGAGCTCTGAGCAACTCGATCTAGTTGAATACATCCCTGGTCATTTTCGGGCTGTTGCATTAGCTAAACAGTAAAGGTCCCTTCCAACCCAAAACCCTGTAAGATTCTCTGATCCTTTACCACAATTATAACAATTAAATTATGGAATATGTAAGTATTTATGTAATAAAGTATTACACTAACAGTGAAAGGAGACAGGGGAGGGAATACCATGTAGCTTATCATTATGTAATATTCAGCTTACTCTACAGACAAAACTATGACTATAATTATTAGCAAGCATTGGCATTACAATGAGTTCATCATCTTTACCCCATGCAGAGATGATGCTACCAGTTAAAGATTTTATCTATTTAACAAAATTAGGACTTGGTTACAAATACATTTCATCATTTTGCCTCATCTCATGCCAAAACCTGCTCCAGAGATTTTTCAGGGAAATTCTGCATGGTTTGCTCATAGAGGACAACATCTCCTCCAAGAGCGCAGAGCCAGAACCAGATGCTGCTCTATCTGCAGCTATATACATTTTCTCAGCTTCTCTCATCAGAGAAGCTGCAGTGAATAGTAAATATGGAAATAGCCATCTTCAGTATCTGAGGTTAAAAAAGCACCAGGTTGTTTTAATAAAAACCCATACATTATCCAGGTAAAAATCTGTGAAGCAGAGGAATGATGAACATTTCCCTCATTTCCTATCTTAACATATTTACCTAATGAAACAATTATTAAATATCTACTATGGCGTATTTGGTTTGCATGGCCTGGGTTTGGTGCCAGAAGGTGTTTTTAAGAGTTTACCTTACTTCTCATTATTCTGCTCTGATTTTGTTGTAATAAATTCATTTAATATCCCTGATTTCAAGCCTGTTTTTCCAGTGATAATAATTGATGAGTGATCTCTCCTGGTCCTTATTTCAACCCGTGAACTCTTCGTTATATTTTCTCTCCTCTGTCTGGATGTGGAGGGAAGAAATAGAGCTGCTTTGGTGGGTGTCTGGCTTTTGGCCAGGGTCAACCCACTACATATGGAAAGACTCCCTCACAATTGCGGTGAAACACATAATTAATACACTGGGGAAACTGATATACCTTTCTTTGTCAAAGCAGAAATTCCACACAGAAGGTTTCTAAAATT
>JAOTQP010001195.1:1896067-1906379 GCA_026413545.1 Cichladusa arquata
AGAAATTTACTTGTTTCCTAGCATATAAGGCAGGGAATGACCACAGAAATGGTTGTAGTAAATGTTTTAAAACTATATTTTAAAAAATGACTAGGTTCTTGTGAGGATGAAAGGTTCCATAACTTTAATATACATGCTCTTCTGTGGTATGATTCTCAGAAAAAAAAGCATGAAAGAATGCCTTAATTAAAATTTGAAAAAAAAAAAAAAAAAGGAAAAAGAACGAAGTATGTAAATGGTATTAGGCAGAGTCCTTAAATATGCAAAATAATGCTTTGATTTATATGCACTCTTCAAACCTCTTCAAATGGAATCTGTAGAACTTTAACATACGTAAAATTGTGTTCTATCTTTTTCCTTAATGAGGAATTAGTTTTTATCTAAAAATTTGCCTATAAAATTTCTTCTTCTAACAAAACCAGGTTAATTTGTAAACAGCAGAATCTAAGACCCTGTTCCTCCACTCTAACATCAGTTAACAAGATGGATTTGGATTCTGACAGTCTTTACATAGTTCAAAGCAGTAGGCCTCCTACAGTCAAAAATAAGTAAAGTGAATATCGTGCCCAAACACAGCCTGTACTGATCAGTAATCCAGTTCCTAAAACTGTGTTCAGAAACATTTTTCCTTTAGTTCACACCGAAAATGGAGCTATGTTGAAGAATGAGTTGTAAAAGTTAGAGCTGCAGGAAGTCCTTTAGCACTAATCAGTCCTGGCCCATGGATCAAAAGTATGGAATACTCTAGTTATTTAAGGAAGATATTTAAAATTTAAATTTCATTATATTTGAAACCTCACATTTAGAACAGATATATTTAAAAAATTAAGATTACTTGAATATTTAAAGGATCAGAAATTTTCTAGAAAATAAGAGAACAATGATCAATGTTGTATGAAATGTATTTCCCATATATACGTTGACAATTATTTGATATGTCATGTATAATATTGTATGAAATATAATATGAAGAAATGAATTGGTTTAATCTCCTGCATATCTAAGGAAGTCATGAAAATGCTCTGATATAGAGCATTTTACCAGACTAAGTGGATCATAGTACAAATAAGAAACAGATGATAAGTATATGAAGTTAATATTTCACTGTAGGAAACCCTGAAAGCAATGCAAATATGTCAGATAGCAAGAAAAATAGATGGAAAATAATTGAAAAGGGTGATCTGAACTTTCAGAATGCAGATTCTGGTCAAATACAGATTCCTGGTTTGATATAGATTATTTTCTTCCTATTTTGTTTCAGTACCATAGAGAGGATAAAGGTCAAGGATTTAGAAAACAAATAATATTTGGAGTTTAGGAAAGAATCAGGGGTAATGCAAATTTGATGCTGAGTTTGAGTTTTGCCTCCAAAGACATGGAATTTCCTATCAAAACCCATTTACACTACATTTTCAGCAGTTTGGGGAGCTTCTGAGGAATATATTGAGACTACTAAGCTCACCATTTTAAGTGAATATGCTTTCTGGTCACCAAAGATGGGAGCTGTTACCAATGCAGAAGATCTTTGATCTCTCCAAGCATAGTATCACGTCTCAGCTTTTGAGTTCCTTTGAACTATCTAAACTAAAAATTTACCACACACTTCATTAGTGTGATGAATAGCGCTTTCCTATCATGTATTGAAGTATTTAATTGTCTTTAATGAAAAGGGATCCTCATTTTTCATATTCAGAGCTTTCATGAATCTTGACAGCAGTGGTCAAGCTATCTGGCATC
Source organism: Cichladusa arquata (assembly GCA_026413545.1). NCBI lineage: Eukaryota > Metazoa > Chordata > Aves > Passeriformes > Muscicapidae > Cichladusa > Cichladusa arquata. The sequence continues at coordinate 1,897,805 of JAOTQP010001195.1, forward strand.
ATTATTTCTATAGGCCTCCCTGTAGCATTAGCACAGAATTAAGATGTTCTAGGTACAGAGAAAAGAGGCATGGCTATATTTTGTGTAGCAGCTGAGACCATATTTTGATGTACCACTGTTTAAGTGCTGGAACTGTTCAATAACACCTAATGATGTGGTCAGTCTGAATTGGTATCCCCCGTAGTACACTGACAAATAACATCAGTCTTTACAGTGATGTCTTGCAGTAGTTGCTTACACCTGTTTTTAAAGTTTCACACAATGAACAAATAGGTATAGATTCTTATCTGAATCTGACAGATGAAGTTCTCTTTTAATGCTAACTGTGTGCAGCCTGCCACCAGGTGATGGATTAGCTGAGGTTCAGAAGCAGTATACCATATCAAAGTTCCCAGTGCGGTGCAGTGTGAGATGACTTCTTGAAACATTTAAAGTATGCAATAGTGAATAGCAAATTCTGGTCTTTCTTTCCTCCTGTCCTTTAAGTTTAAGAAGACCCTGAAAAAAAACAGGCGCTGAACTATATATGGATAACTTAAGCAGTAATTGGAAAAAAAATTACTTTGTTTTTTGCAATTTTATACCCTTCTGAAGCTCCTCAGCACTTCCCAAAAGATCAAATGGATCATAGGATAAGTTAGAAACAAATGATAGGCATATCAAGTCAACTTTTCACTTCTTAGTAACCCTGAAAGTAATGCCAATATGTCAGAAGATGAGAAAAATAGATAGAAAATACTTGAGTGCGTTTTCAGCTGTCAAAAGGCAGATTCTTGCCAAATAATGCACTAGTATAAAGAGGAATGGAGAGCAAAGAGGTTGTTAATGCTTTGCTATTCTTCCATTGAATTTTCTCTGAGATGGTGACTGCAAGATTACCTCCTAGAAACTGGGAAATATGCCACAATTAGGAAATTTCTTAGCATTATTATCTTCTTTCTCTGAACCTTTGAAGTTTAATTATTGTTTTTCGTATGCTGTACTACTTAATTTTATTATATTCTAATCTTCCTGGGCTGCTCACCACAAATGGAGAAGACAAGGCTATGCACTATATTTCATTTTTAATCTACATTACTGCAGGATTTACTTCTTAGGATGTGACACTATTACCACATCCTTCTGTAGCTTTTTCATGTTTGAGGTGCCTTTTGCTTGGCTAAAAGCAACTGAATAGCAAGTGCCTCAAAAAAGAAAAAGGTATGTCTTTTCTCTCCTGAAACTAAGTTTTCCTGGGATATCTTGTTCTCAGCTTTGTGTGCTTTCTTCCTTTTTTTTCTCCCCTCTGTGGTAAGAAGAAAAAAAGACCAGACTTCTGTGATGTCTTAAGATCAAAATAAAAAAAAAAAAAACAAACCAAAGCAAGCAAGCTGAACCCCCAACCATTTGTCTCATTGCTTTCAATCCGTAGAAAAGAACAATATAGATTCTTGATAAAGCTTTTGCCTCCGGAACTGCAGAATGGCAAAACACTATTGCATTATTACAATGGCTTCTTTATTTCCTGCCTGTCAACTGGAGCACATGAATTTTGAAAAAAATAAACTAGAAATACTTTTTCCTTGCAGTTTGTTTCCAGAAGCCAATAATCCATGTTACATGAGCACCACCAATTCCATAATACTTATTTGATGGTACTTTTTGTCTGTCCTCTGTTTAATGCTAGAACTGTTAAGGAATATTTTATAGGACACATATTTTTCTTCCACAACAGAAATATCACTAACCTACATATCCTCTGTGGTGTCTAAATACTTGCTTTATGCTTCTGTGTGCTCCTCAGCTGTCAGCTAGATTCATAGACCTTGATAAACTTTGTTTAAAAGCTTTTTCTAGCCTTCTTCAATATAAAACAAAAACCCTGTAGAAAAGCAGTCATTTGATGAGATGATAGTCATCCGAGCATGTAAAAAAAGAATATCAGTTTGGAGAATTTCTTGGGGGTTGGTTTTTTTGGGAGTGTGTGTTCCGAGATCCACCAAAAAGTAAGGTATCCACAAAAAATAAGGTACTTGCTTTTGAAATGTATCACTCAGTGTGTGCTGCACTGAAAAAATTGTGCTCCCCATATCTAAATTTTCTTTGTATTAGTGTTATTTAACCCTTTGAATGTACCTGAGAAGTGCATTCACACACACACTGTGCTTTCACCTAGATCTCTGGCAGCTATGAGAAAATTGACATCATCCTAGAATGTAGTGTGCTGCAACATGGAGAATGGGATTATGTCCCTCTGACTACTGTAGCACTGTAAATTAGCTAGGTTACAAGAAATGCTTCAGACCTTCCAAACTCATTAAGCAGTCATTTAGCAGAGTTTCCTTGCTCAGAATTGCCCCAAAAGATACTTCTAGACATCCATAACATGTTGTAGTGCAGAGTGTCATGTGTACAAGTTGTCATTGTCATGGAGCCACAGAATTACTGAAAAGTTTGGGTTGGAAGAGATCTGTGGAGATCCAGTCCAACCCTCCTGCCAGGGCGAGGTCACCTACAGCAGGTGACACAAAATTGCATTCAGGTTTTGAATATGTCCAGAACGGGGTACTCCACAACCTCCCTGGGCAGCCAGTTTCAGTGCTCTACTGCCCTCAATGTAAAAAAGTTCTTCTTCATATTGAAGTGAAACTACTTACATTTTAATTTATGGTCCCTGCATTTCAGCGTATCTCTGGGCACCACTGAAAAGAGTCTGCCACCATCCTCTTCGCACTTGCCTTCAATCTTCATACAAAAAGGCCATTAATTTTTCTATTAGCAAGACCAGATTTCTTCATTAGGTACATTAATCAAAGCACTTGACTAAACACCTAGTGGTTTTACAGAGGAATGTAGACAGGCCAGATTAATGGGTCAGGGACAGCAGCATGAGATTCAGCAAGTGCTGGATTCTACACTTTGTTCACAACAACCTCAGGCAGCACTTAGGGAAGACTAGAAAGCTGCCAAGGAAAAGAACCTGGGGATGCTGGTCAACAGCAGCTGAACATGAGCCAGTGTGTGTCCAGGTGGCCAAGAAGGCCCATAGCATGCTGGCCAGTATCAGAAATAATGTGGACAGCAGGACCAGGGCAGGGACTGTCCCCTTGTCCTGGGAACTAGTGAGGTTGCTCCTCAGCAAAGAGTACTTGACAGTACAAGCTGGAAGTCTGCATATAGAATACTTTCAAATAAACCTTGAGGAAGGCGTAGTATTAATTTCTGATTGCCCTAAGGCACTTTATATTCCTATGCATCAGTAGGTGTGCAAATAAACTTGATTTATAAATAGAAGCCAAGACATTTGAAGCCAAAAGGGTCTGTAAAATTTTGTAAATCACTGAATATTCTAAAGTCAGCTTTACTGAATTTTCCTCATCGTCAAAAGAATGCACTTTGTCTACACCATATAGTGCAATAAAGGTTTCCAGGTTTTTTTCAAACAAGCAGTTCTTCTGGCTCCTCTTACCAGAAAGTGCTTTGCTTTGGTAACAAATTAAGCAATCTTCTTGTGTACACTTGTAATGGACTTCAGGTGCTTAAAGCTGAGATATGATTCAAAATATCAGATATTATTTGCATAATACAGGAAAATAAGGTGTCTTTTGCCTTATTCTTGTACATACTGATGTGTTAGAAAAATGTATGTTTTAGCATTTTATTTTCAAGTTGTTACTTATGTTTCGTGTCATTCCTCATAGTTTATGCTGTGTATTGCGTAATTTATTTCTTTATGTTACTTCAAGTTTATTTTCTTCTGAAAATTATCGTACCCCATATACTTGAGAGGACTAACGCTATATTTTATGTAGAGAAGAATGCACTCCATTCTCTTATCATCATGTATTGTAAGCATTGTTCTTATCTTAATGCAAACATTCTTCAATTAATATGATTGCTACAGTTAATAAGGGTGTGCTACTGCTCTCTTTAGTCTACCTGAGAAAATAAAATCCATTTGTTGTGTGTTACCTGATCTTTGGCTGTTGTTTTTCACCTTGTTGGGATACAAAACAATCGCTTTCAGGCAAGACAAGTTGTCACTTTCAGTTACTGTGGGTAAGTATGATATGCCATGCAAAATTGCACACCATATTGTTACAGCCTGAAAAATAATAGGTGTCACCACTGTAATTGTTGATAAAAATTCGGTGTTTGATACTTAAATCAATTGCCTATTGAAAAGGTCTTATGTCAGAGTCCTTTCTAGGAAGAATCTAATATAGCTTACTGACCCACAGTCAATCAACCTATATAATGAATGATGAGTCCACAAGGAAACATACTATACAATCACAGTATTTCTGTGTTTCAATCCATTCAACAACTTTTAAGGAGTGAAAATAATGTTCAATATTCATAATGAATATTAAAAGTAAAAAGTGTCTTTCCCTAAGTATGTAGTGATTACATATTGCAATGATAACCAGCCATTTCAAGAAGAGGAAAATAGTGCTACTTGTAAAAAATGGAAATGGATAGAAAAATCTGTGTTAGAGAAAAAATACTGAAAATCCCAGAGAAAAAAATAATTTATGCACTATATAATTTTAAAAATTCCGGAAGGTCATAGTCAGCCTGACTGAGAACATCAAAGAGAAAATAGAACAAGAACAGAATCAGCTATATGGGCTATTTAGCTGTGAGAAGAGAAGGTACTAACCCAGGAACAACTTAGTACATTTAGGGCAGTACTGAGCTCTGTGTGGGAAGCTGAGTGAAATGGCAGAAAACTGTTATAGCAGATGAGATCATGAGGATGTTTTTTATTTATTTCTTAACCTTTTTTTGGGCCAAACCCAGAAAAGCTGATTCATGATGGAATTTGCACACAGTAGAAATAATGAAGAACTAATTGTATAATAAACAACAATAAATAAAGGCCCAGAAATGGTATGAATAAATTAATAAATTTAATTTTATGACTTTTGAAATGGTAGGGTACAAAGAGGAAAAGTGGTGACTGTTTAGTCCACCTGAAGCAAGCGCTGAACTTCCTTTCGAGCCTTTCCATGCAAAAAATATAATGATTGAGTCCGAGTGAGTGGCACAGACTCATTTCTGCAGCAAAATTTTGTACCTGACATGGAGATGGGGAAAGACAGGAGAGAAAGTTTTGATTTGCACCCTGGAAGTTTAGTGTGGTTTATAACAGCCCTTAGCTTGGAGGAAAGTTCTAGTTTTGTGGCCTGTAAGTAGAACTCCAAATTTCCATCATGACCACCTGTGTTCTATTCATAAGATCATAGTGACAGCCCTTCTTGTCCTTCTTGGTGGTTTTCTTACTCACTACAACCTCATCAGGCTGTCTTTATAATTATAGACTGCTTAACCCTGAATTACAGTGGAATACCTGCCTCGACTCCCCAGACACTTCCATGGGGAGGCAGAGCTGGAATCTAACAAACTTCACCTCTCACAAGATTTTGTTTTCAGGCAATATGGTTTTTCATAGAAAATAGACAAAATAAAGGTATTAGATTAAGCTGAATAGAGTGTGACCTTGAAAATCTAGCTGAAAATAGATCATCAGTTTCACCAAAGCTATGGCAAAGGTTCTTGAATATGTGCAGATTGAGTTATCAGTTAATTTTAAAAAAGGTGCAATGGCAAACACAACATTTTTCTACAAATCTGATCACACTGTAAATGAGCAGCAATACAACAGTAAACAACAATAACATTGGAAGCGTTGTATAGATATAGAAGAGATATTGCAGTGAAGAGATGCAGATCACAACTATTGTAGGAGAGAAAGTATTATGACAGTATATTGAAAAGCACTCATTTGAAAGTGTAGGTACAATTAAATTCAATTACCTAACCAATATTTAATATTTTCTTATATTTTTGTATACATAATTATTTGTTAAATAAAGAGAGTAAATTTGCAAACTTTTTTATTTTCCATTTTGACCTGATATCAAGTAATCATCAAGTAATGTAAATTTTCCAGTATACTCTTCTCCTTGATAGTCATGCTTTCACTATATTTAAAGAGAACTAACAATGTTTCCTTTTACTTGTGATGGACAATAAGTTAATTTAGGACTACACTAATTTCAAAAATTGAATATCATACAAATGCCTACCTTATCCCACAAAAAACAGCAAATGAACAAACAAAGAAATAAAGGAGAAAAAAGTCCAATTTGGAGGTCATTATTAAGTTTCTTTTCCTGCACTGTCATACAAAAGATGCTAGAGAAAAACAAACCAATAAATCATTGCATTTATACATCTAACATATATAAAGATTCAGCCAGCTGTCAGTGCAGTAGGGAACCTCAGCTGAATTGGCCTATTTCTTGCCTGGTATAAAATTCCTGTCTCCTTCTCCACTAATTATACCTTTAGAGACTATTCATATTTGCTAAATATATATGTGTGCGTGTGTGTTCTTGTGCATATCCACCTTTTTTATACATTGCAGTTCTTTTTTATTTCAGATCTATTTCTTGTTTCTATAAAGTATTTAGGCATGACCCAGAAAATAGTTGATTTAACAGTTAGTTTAATACTTGTTAAATATTTTGTCAGTCCATGGTTAGAGGATGTGAGGGTTTGGTACATACAAAGCGGGAAGCAGAGCTAATATACCACTAGAAGAATCTAAGATTAAAAATTAGATTCTTTTGTTATAATCAGCTTTTTCATTGACTTCAGTCTTACAGTTCTTCATCCATACTGCTGTATTTCGCAAGGATAAAATAAGTTCATTTTTGAAAAATGCTTTGTGAAGTATTCAGAGTCTTGCCCAGAATGATAAGTCTTTAATGGTTATTTTAGCTTCAGAATAGCTGTGTTTGAACACAATGCACCACAGAGGTGAAATGGAGGAGACAGAGAATGAGCAGGAAATATGATATTCTTTATAAAAGTGTATGTTCTCAGGTCACAGTATCTCTGGCTTTGTATAAAAGCAATTCTTTCTTCTTTCTTTTTTCTTGTCCCATTTTAGGGATAAAATCCATGGGACACAGTGAAGCAAGAGAAGTAATTTTTTAAAAAAAAATTTCTTTAAAGAATAACAATATATTTGTACCTGGTTTTGTAAAGAGGATGTGGGTGTGGGATCAAACAAGCCCAACCTCATGTTAAGTAAGATCTAGGGCAATCACATTCCCTTCACTCCCTGTGGTCTAAAAGCCATCCTCTTTGTCATAAGATGCCTTTTCAAGGGAGACAGATGGCATGAGCTGAACTGCGTGGAAAAAGTGTTTGTGCTTTCTCACCACACCTAGAAGCATTTCATCTAAGGTAAAATGCTGCTGAATTTTTTTGAGGGGGCAGAATCTAAAGAAACCTGAAGAGGGCCATGATTATGCTTACTTGGCATGACAAGTGCCAACTGAAATTTCTACTGCAGCTCCTCTGCTGCTGCTTGCTAATGCAACATTTCTTTTACAATTATTTCATTTATATAAGTGATTTTATAAATACCTTTAAACTCTTTTAGTGGCTCACAAGTTCCTCAGAAACCTACAAGGAGCATACCTAGGTTCAACCAAAGTGAACCTTCACAGGCCTTTCTGTAGCTGGTGCCTTCCATTAGACTCAATGGAAAGAACACAGGGACATGACACACACGAAAAAAGCTTTACTGTCTTCAGGTCTCCCTCCAGTAGTGCCTGTGTTTGCTGAGCAGATAAGAAAACAGGGGTCCTGCAAAGGTAGTGCCGTGTCACACAGAAATGAGGATCTTACTCCATTGTTAAGGTTGATCTTTGTTACTCATACTTTAAAGCCTAGTCTTTTCTAAAATGATAGTTGAGATACAAATAATATGTATTTCAAGGAGACCAGTAAAATTAATCCTGCTTACGAAAATATGTGGGTGCTCTCATGAAAAACCAAATGCAAAAATATTACAGGGTGAGTGTCTTTCTTCCTCATTACACTTACGGGCTATAGTTCCATTTTGTCAAAAGAACAAAAGTTACCTTAAAGCTAAGGAACTTTGTTAGCCTACTTAATTAGATCAACAGCATCTGTTTTCTGCATCTCCAAAGAGAGCTAGAAAGGAGCCAAGAAAAAAGAGCTCTAGTTGTGATCATCACAGTGACAGCAAGTTTGTAAGGTCTGGTGCAAGGTTATGTAGTGCCTCATGAAAATTCTTACATGCCTTTCACATGATTGATTTTCTGTAAAAAATGAGAAAGCATGATTTGAAGTGATTCATACATTAACTTGGACCCTAAGTTTATTTAATCCAAACAAGCTTTTTAACCTGGACCTTTATTTAGCACCAGCATGCTGAAAGTTCTCCATGCCTGACTAAGCCGTTCTGAATGTTGTAATATGGAAAGAAATTTGCATCTTGAAATTACACAGAAGGTTGTCTAGAATACAGTATCTTTTCATCTTAGAAACTGACAATCTTAATAAGAAGTACATTCCATTGTCAATATTTTAACGTTTATCTTGTTTAATATAAAATCAATATTTTAACATTAGCTAATTACTCCCAGTGATAAGTCACAACTGCACTCCCCATTTGGCTTATGAACAAAAGGAAACACAAGGCAAAGCAGCTTTTTACTAATATAATATTTATCCAATTCTCCCCCTCCCTGAAATAAAAAAATCCTATAGA
>JAOTQP010001195.1:2227185-2242483 GCA_026413545.1 Cichladusa arquata
ATAAATTATTTTTTGACAGGGGCAGAGAAGTGACTCTGAGTGTCTTTTTTTTATCGCTGCATCTCAAGTGATAAGAAAATGGGGGCCTACCAAATACTGACACGATTTGACATTGGCAATTTATTATCTGAATTTGTTTTTTTAATACTTCTAATGTGTTGGGGTTTTTTTTCTCGCAGTCTTGGAAGACAAATCAGCAGCTGAAGCAGCAGTGCCTTCAAAGAGAGCATAAGATCTTCAAGTGAGTAAGTGTCCCCATTTGAGTAACTTTTTCAGATGTTTTGTCATCAATCTCAGGCTTGTTATAATTATCTTTAGTGATTCTTTAAAATGTCATTTCTAGCAGTGGAGATTTGGGGTCAGAGAAAAGAGTACTTCAAATTTCAGCTTCCTACAAACAGAAAATGTGTATTCTGTTCGAAATTACCCCAAAACTATTTCTGGCTCAAAGTAAAATAGTCATAAATGTTCATTATAGCTCTTATCCTTCAGGTGTTAGTGAAGTGTCAGGAAAAATAAGTCTATTCTCTTAGCTATGGAAGACAAGATAAGGCAAAATGACAGACAATGAAGGATAATGGCATGGAAAGCAGAGATCAAACATTGTTCCTCATAATCAACCAGTAGTGGATATGTGGAACTAATTCTGTGAATCATAACATCTCAGGGTCATGTCCTCTATCATCCTCAGGGGTTGCATTTTATATGATTCTGTAATTTTACATCCCATGGAGAAGGAACCTTAGCTTTGACATTTGCTTGAGCCATGTAAGGCTGACGGGGCTTCCTAGGCCTGACTGGTTGGCGACCACTGGTTCACCTGCTTTTACTGGTTTATTTGTGGGTTTTTTAAAAGCTTTACTGCTTTTACTGAAAAGATCCCTCTTGTTCTGCCTCATGCCTCAGCCTTTATTCAGTGCAGCTCAGCAGCACTGAGACTAATGGGTCAGACAACAGGAACAGTGAGGGTTTGCTTTTCAAACCTGTCCCCAGCTTGCACGTTGGAAATCTGCAAAAAGTTACTGGTCATGTCAGTAACAGAGAGATGGACAGGTGAGAAGAACTCTATAAACAAGGGGGAGAGTAAGACAGTCATTACTTCTCGGGGAAAATTTCCTTCAGGCAGAAAATTATCTTTGTGCATTATGTCTGTTCACAATCTAGATCTTCAAAGGATTCAGGACAGCTGGCATCCCACTGAAAGCAGGCGTTCTGAATGTGGATGAACTTCATCTATTGGAGAGAAAACTTTGCCTTCTGGAAAAGAAAAAAAAAAATTCATCTGAAGTTTTCATTGGAAAATTTTTATCCAAAGTACAATATTAAATGTTTGGTCGACCAATGAAGAAAATATGGAAAACAAAAAAATATTTAAAAAGGAAAAAAAAAAAAAACCAAGAAAAGGCTATTAAGAAAACTTGAGGGATGGGAAGCCAGAAAGAGAAATGAGAACTAAAAGCTAAAGGAGTATTGCTTGTTTTAATCAAGTTTTTATACTGTGTTTAAAAAAGGATGAATGACTATGCCACTGTGGAAATACTTGCCTGTATTTAAGCAGCTGTAGATTTTTCCCTCTTGCATGGACCTTTCTGTCTAAGCAGCTCTTGCAATATCATTCTAGCACGGTTTTCCTTTCAGGATTGCAAATAATCCTGCTTAGTATTTCATATCCATGTGTTTTATGCAAAAAATAATGTGCTTTTCCTCCCATTACATTTTTCAAAAGACACAAATCCAAACTGAAAAACAGCCTCTTCTTATCACCCCTTTCTGCAGGCAGTAGTTTCTCCTACAACCCTAGGAGAAGGCAGACAGGTAGCACAGCACTGGATGTTCATGTTCATCCCCAGGAGCTGCATGTAGCAGCCTGTGCAGCTATTTTGTCCAAGGCAGCTTTCAGGGACACAGCCTGGGACTCTCCATACCCTCTAAATCCTATTTGTACAGCCATTAACATGCTGATCTACTCCAGCCCCCGTGCTCAGGCACTTCTGGGCACAGTTTCTGGTTTCCCAATCGCCTTGTGTTGCTTTTCCAGGCAATTCACCTGTAAATTTTTCCTGGAAATTCACCTGTAGCCATCTGTGGGGTGCACTGGTGATAGTCCCTGGGAAATGAGCACATGAAAGATGGTATGTGTAGACAAGGCTCCTCCAGCATCTGGGGGAGTGAGGCCAAGATACCAGTGTGAGATCATAACTGCAGCTTAGCCTCCTCCACAGGAGCAGGGGTCTGCTAAGACATCTGTGACACCATAAAACTAGTCAGTGAGGGATCACATTTTGTTCTGGATTTGCACTTAATTCAGTGAGAAAGGTCTATAGATCAAAGCCTGTATTTAAAAAATAAGACAGAATTTCAGAGTAGCATTCTGGGGCCTCAGAAGCTAAATGCTTTCTTGACTATTTGTTTGACATCACCAAGTACTAAGTGAATAGATATTTCCCTAAAGAATTGCTTTTTAAAAAATTGCTTTATCATTGTACAAGTAATATGCCATTAGTGTCTTAGACAAAGGACTTTCCTTATGTCTAAACAGCACACAAGGCCAGCCTATATAACCTTCATATTTTCTGTCCCAGGTTGTTTATTGGCATCAGTTGTGTGCCTGGACATCTTCTCAGGAAATATAGAGAGTAACTTCCATACAAAGGAGAAAATAACTTAAATTCCTAACTAGTATTAGAATTAGGTTAGAATTTGGGCTGACACATTCTTCCCCTATGACTAAGGTGAAGAATCCATCTAAAATTAGTGTTCTCAGACACCACCTCCCTAGATACAGGTTATCAGAGAAACAAGCATAAGATGGAGAAGATTAGCTATAGGAAAGGTGCCAGGAGATCCTCCAATAACTGCATTTAGGACTAGCTCAAAGGCAACAAAAATAGGCTTGAAATATCTCACTTTATTTAAGATACTGAACTACCTGGGAAAATCTGTATCTGTTGTGGTGTCATCTGGCCTGCAATTAACCTGAGCCTGAACTCAAACCTGCTCTTTAGGCTTAGTCACCTCCTGAGGCTGCAATTCACCTCTTCTCCTGAGGCAGGAAAAGTTTAGTAAGGATCAGGAAATATCAGGTTAGGTGATTCAGGCTACAATCTCTGGTGTCATAAGAGGCTGTTAATATTTTTACCTGCTTAACTAAAGCAAGCTATGAATTAACCATTTCAATACAGCAGAATGATATCAACTGGAGTTGGAAAGTTGGGCTTTGTAGGGGCTGCCCTGGAATTTAATGCTCACAGTGCCCTCTATTAGTGACATAATTTTAGGTCTAGGCTATGTAAGCACCACCAGCTAAGGCAAAGCAGTGAGGATGATATCACAGTGCCTGTGAGTGTAATTGCAGATTACTGCTGACAGTCTAAATCCAGCTGGATTTAAATCTGCTATATCTGCTCAGAGGGATGGGGGCGGACACTGGTAGGGGACTCCAGGAAATGAGGATTACTGGCCAGAGCTGTACTGGAGACTTACTGCAGACTTCAGTAATTGTGCACAGTATTATAACTGGTTTGGAAGTCTTCATCCATGTTTTACCTCATTTCATAGAAAGTCAGTGGGTTAACTTAATTATAGCATTGGGATTAAGACTTGTTCCAGTAGGGAAGACAAGCATAGAGAATTACTTTTTTGAAGAGAAAAGTTTTCGAGACTACATGTGTGCTTTGTAGAGACGTATGTGCTAGGGTATAGAATATCTGAGGAACTGATTTGCTAATACAGATTAAGGTTGACAGTCCAAAGAGAAAATATTAAATCAAATCAATATAAAAATAAATTAAGCAAATTACAAAAACCATAGTTTACTCTGAGATTAGGTTTCAAACCATCAAGAACTGATCTGCTGTTTTGGCAATCAGAATCAGGTTTACCAGGTGAAAACATCCCACATGCTAAATCTACATTTTGTTACTTTGATAGAATGGCTGAGAGTGGCTTAGGGCTGACCATTGGGACTAGGGATCAGTCAAGGACCAAGGTTCAGATGAACATGCAAAATTGGTTACTGGAGGTTACTGGGGGTTACTGGAACAGATCCACAGACTATACAGCTTGAACTTGCTGGTTGGATGGAGCAGAGTGACTGGGAGGAATGGAGTTGACGACGTTGGAGGTGTACTGCATGTTTACCTATATTTGGGATAGATCTCAACTTCCTGCAAAACCAAAGAGCATCACTGACAGAAAATTATATTTTGTTTGACCTTAGTTGACAGTGGTGATTGCCATTTGTTCTTTACACTTAATAAGGGAAAATTGAAAGTATTCAGATTAAAATTGTATGTAACCAATTTGGGAATATGCTAGACTTTTGAGCGTTTTACCAGTCTAGGCAGGAAATAAATCAGCCTAGGAATTTTAGGGTTTTTTACCCCTTGCTCCTGACACATAAAAGATGATACCATAAATGTTAGTGAGGTTATTGCTAAAAGCTCACAACGAGAGAGACTATTGATGTCACTGTGTTTATTCCATGTTAAATATTTTCCCAGTAGAACAGGGAGGGATGGAAAGCAATTCAAAAACCCTTAAAATAATGAGCTATTTCCTCTCCTTATAGCACTTAAAGTAATTGTCTTGGGGACGGCGAAGAGTCATTCCTGGCAATAATTTAATGTATTCTCTTCATATTATTCCTTTCAATGATATCAAGGTTGTCTGTAATAAATGCCTCTTCTACAGCTGACAGCTTTGATAACACTGTTCACTTCCCACAATAAATAAGATCAGCCTTCAGTGCCACTTTCATTGACATTTATCTTGTGACACTACAGGTTTTTTAATCAGTGCAAGGCCAAACACAGACCTTACTGTGACAGGTCCTGAGCCTGACTGTATAGCTGCTATTGTAGTGAATAAACATCTGCCCCCTCTACCTAATAGGCAAAGACTAGCTGGCATCAAGTGGTGTGCAAACAAAAAAAGAGGGGAAAGGTTGCATGAGAAACACCTTTAAGATGTCGAAAGTGAATCTTTCAACAGCGAGATAAAAAGTAGGATGACAATCATGATCTGCTTTGCATGCCCTTCCTGACCGCCCATGCTTTTCCACTGCCTGCCTGGGGACAGTGAGAAGCTCTGTGCTTCGAATAATTAGGGTGGTATTTTTCTAGGAGAGCCCAGAAAATTCATGCCAGATCTGGGTTTGAGTTACTGTCATTTCCCTTGGAGACACTATTTGCAAAACTCAGCACTGGCTGAAGAGCTATTATTAGGCTACAAACAAAAGGAACTGCTGTTTCAGAAGACAGAGTCCTTCTGGTATTGTCTTGAAGAAATAAAGTTTGCCTTAGTGGCAAGCCAATAAACAGTTAATAGCAATTAATACACAGTATGAAATCCGTATATCCAATCAATTATTTTAGCTTACATACTCAAAGAAATCTACTTCAAAGCCCTATTGGATGGGGCTTTGAGCAACCTATTCTAGAGGAAAGCATCCCTGCCTGTGGCAGGGTGATTGGAACCAGAGGTTCTTCCAGGTCACTTTCAATCCTAACCATTCTAGGGGTCTATGAATTGAAGTGAATTTATAAGATTAGAATCCAGAGGAATTAACAAATAAAATAATACAATATCTTTTCTCAAAAGTTAAATAGCTTCATTCACTTACAATTTTAATGATTATACTTGAATTAAAAATAACTTCTATTCAACAGAATTTTTTTTGAGACTGGAAAGTGAACCTTTAGAAACTACAAATTGACTGGTGGGGTCAAAAGCTTTTCTTTAGAGCCTTCCTTCTACCACTTACCCCTCAACCCTCCCACAGTGGATGGACACATGAACACTTGTTTTGGAAACTGGACCTATAAATCTGTTTCTTGCTGATGTTCAAGAAAATAGGCATTTTTCCTAGTAAAGTTAAATGTGGAATAGAACAGACCCTCAAAGTTTTCAGCTATTACATGGGAGCCTTGCAAGGCCTTGCAAGAGCAATCAAATGTAGTAAGGATGGAAGATCAGCAACAAGATCTGTTGAGCTGCAGTGCTCCATGGAAGGGTTAAGTGGCAGAAGGAAGTAGTGTGCAAATGATCAGCAGCTTCCTGGGGTACTGGGGACAAATGACAAGAAGCTAGGGGACAATACCTAATTTATGGAGTGCACAATTTTTTACATGGGACTCTGTGTGATGGGAACCAACCCTAAAAGAATTTAAACAGGCCTAATGCTTGTCTTTGTCAAGCTACACAGTGTCTTCACTAGGAGTTCTAAATAGTTTGTTAAAATACAAAGAACTGGAAAGCACCCTCTCTAGAGATTGAGTTAATGGATCCTTAGAATATTACACCTTATCTCCTGTTGAAACTGTGTTGAGTTCTGGTGATAGTTTTGCCCTTTATGATTGTGATTATTTTTCTTTATTTTTGCCTTGAATACGTGACCAGCTTCTACTGTTCCAAAAAAAAAAAAGGTATTTTTTTAATAGTTTGAATTTTGTTTTTTAATATCCTGATTTTTTTTTTATTGAAGTCTAGAAATCAGCAGAATGCCAATGATAAATATATAATTAAGAACAGTCCTATCTTCCACTCCTTAACAAGACAGATGTGCAGAATACCTTACATCTATGCTGCTGGAACAACAAAAATAGTAAGCAGTTTGTTTCCTGACATTTTGCTGAAAATGAAAATAGGCACCTTCACATTACTCAGCTCCATAAGACAGAAAAATTTCAGAATCCTGAATGTCTTCATGGCTCCAGATATTAGTAATGCATTACAATTAACTTACAAAGCCAGAAAGTTTAAACTGGCTATCCAGGCTGAAAAAAAAAAAAAAATGAATGGCTTTACAGGTCATATGTTCCTTATGAATCAATCTAATAAAGAGAATCTTACACTACTCTTTGTTTATTGGTTAGATTGGCACAATTGTATGTGCTATTACTGTAGGTGTCCTCCACATTAGTGCTGTCACTTCACAGGTTTCCCTCTTTTAATTTCTATTATTTAATTTTATTTAATTGCTGCTATTTTACAAACCAGCAGACTTAATTTCATTTCAATATAATATGAAAAGATGCTTCCATTGTAAATGCTCAAGGGGAAGTTAGGGTGTGGTATCTACTTACCGAGTAAACTGGACCTAACTGGCCTCTGCTTGAATGTAATGCTATATAGATGTTTTGGCATTTCTCACACTTCCAGAATGGTTATGCTCCCAGGAATACCTAGTGACCATAAGTGTCCCTTTCAGCAATTCTCCAAGCCCTGAGCAGAGTCACATTTTCTGCAGCCCAATTCTATGCCTGCAGCCTAGCATCCCTTTCTTAAAATACAGCCTTCCTTTCACCTCAGTCCATCTTGGACAAATATCTGAAAATTAATATATAAACTTACAAGGGTAAAAATGGCTAAGGAAAATAAGTTGTCTAAACTTCTCAGCAACCTACTATATCCCAGAGGTATAACTTCAGCCATTTAATCTTAGTTGTCTTCCAACCCTGAAGCCACAAAATGTTTTTTATTTCTATAAATGTATTAGAAACTCTAAACTGTGAAACATGGAGAGCACCAGATGTCTGTCCATTTCTGTCAGCAAGACTGAAACCTGGAACAATACTGGCATCACTAAAGGAGGAAGCTAGATACAAGGGGTATCTGAGGTGGCACAAAGGAATCAGTCACTGACATTTGGCCTACTGAGCACAGTTCACCCACAGCAACCTTGCTCCAATTGTACGTAGCCTGACGTAGTAAAATAGTAGATTTTCATGGCAGCTACTTAAATAAGGGAAGTTTTAAGGATTTGGGGTTTTTTCTCTCTTTTTATAACAGAGATGCCGCATAGATGTGGAAACTCAGAGAAACACTTTTTTTACCATGAGAAGAAAATGAGGGAGATACTAGCAAAAAATACAACAAACAAACTACAAATCTAGTTTTGCTTTGTTTTAATATATACAGTATTTTTCTTATAATGTGTTGCTTCTCTTCTAGCTACTCTTGGCTTTCCAAGTAAAATATGTGCAATACACCCAAAAAAACTTATAGATATGACTGCTTTTGAAAATATTGCCTTACGTATGCTCAGCTGTCTTTCTCCACCCTAAACTCCTAAAGCCCTCAATGACTTGTATACCCTTATGCAACATGCTCCTTCAACGGTCAGAGAGTCCTTGCTATATCCCTTTACAACCAATTGCAATGAGAAGGTAGATGCATACATCAAATCTGTCACTAACTGCTAGGACAGACCCTAATGTTTGCTTTTGACAAGCCCAACTGTGTAATCAGATGCCAGAACTCAAAGCAGAAAAGGACTCCTTTCCTCACTTTCTGAGCCCTCCAAGTATAACAAAACAAAACAACAACAGACAATAAGAGAGCACCACTCCAGTCAATCCCAGACTTCCCTCAAAAAAGCCCAAACCAAATAAAACACAAACCAAAACCCTAGAAGTCAGGTGTGGAATAAGGAGACTGGAAGAGACTGAGTGGAAGGGAAACAGGCAGACAGCAGAGGAGTGGGAAAAGTGTTATGTGCTGAAAAGTGAAGGAAGTTCTGAAGAATTCAGCAGGTAGAGTGAACTAGAAAGGATCTAGGTTCAAGCAAAGAGATGGAAAATAAATGTCTTCTTGGTCTTACACAATGTTTTTTAATGGCTTGGAGTTATAATGGGAATTTAACAGCTGATTGAACTGTAAATTAAAGAGGAGAAAGAGAAGAAATTAAATTTTAATTTTTTTTGGCAACCTTTTCAGTGGAATGTGTCCTTCCCCAAGATAGGAGGCGTAAACTAGGTATTCTTTAAGGTCTTTTCCAAACCAAACCATTTTATGAGTCTGACATCATTGGACTTCAACTGGCACTTCACTGATAGAATGGAAATTAGACATTCATTCGTAAGCTCAGAACTAGCAGAGTAAGAAATGTAAGACTGAAACAACAAAGCTTTAAAAAGGGAGGAACTGAAAGACGTGCGTGAGAGAAATCATGTTGAGTCAGGAAGTAATTGAAAGCAAGACAGAAAGCAACTGAATGTGAAAAAGTAAGATGCGGTTGAAACTTTAGCCTGTGATCACATAATTAAATGCAATATTGAAAATACAGAGTAAGACAGTTTGAGCCATGCTTCAAAGAGTTTCTTCTTGCAACACTGCCCGAACTTCTGAGTACTTAATTTCTCTGTCTACTATTGGAGTGGATACATACTGTTTGCAGGAAAAGGTAATTTTGCTAACAAGGAAAGAGGCCTAAATCTTAACTGAATACTCCTGCTGCCTCGTGTTTGCCCTGTAATTGTAGTTGTTATAGCAGAAAATGCACATTTTCTCCAAAGACTTGAACCAAGGTTTAAAGCCACTGAGTTCCACTGTTATAAGCCATGTGGTTAAGAATGTTTACCTCATATGCTGCAAAGGTTTAGCATTTTGTCATGTGTGTTAGTCTTGGAAATGGCAAGAAAAATTTGCAGGATTCATTTGCAAAAATATGTTTATTCTATTACTTACCTTCCCAAGTCTTAGTAATTTAAAAAGCAAAGTTCAATGAAAGGAACTGTTTTTCACAGTACAAAACTGTAGAATCATAAAATTGTTTAGGTTGGAAAAGACCTTCAGGATCATCAAGTCCAACAGCTCACAGCAGGGACAGAAAGATCCTCAGTGGTTGAGCCAGGTGCAAGGAATCTGTTCAACCAAAATTATAGAATCACTGTAGCACAGCTGCTTTCTGCCACCAGCGCTATCCGCGTGGAGTGCACCAATGCTGGGAGAGACCCTGCAGAGAAAGCAAGATGGGGCTGTACAACTGATCAGCATCCTCAGGCTCTACCAGGTAAAGCTGAAGATTCAATAGGCACAGATGTACCTGTACTTTGCAAATGACCAGGAAGTTTAAAGCACATAACAGAACACACTAAAAACATAAACTCTCTGTAAATCTCTGTCCTTGGCCCCCACAAAGCTTCATCGCACTCCTGAGCCAATAAGAATTACTACAGCATTTTTCACTCAACCATGACCCACTCACTCAGCTGAGCCAGGACATAGCACAGGCCTGCTCATGGCCAAAACTCAACTGAGTAAGGCTGCATCTGAGTATGCAGTGCTGCTGACATGCTCTGAAATAGAAGGGGAATCGGAAAAAGATGTATAAGGTGTAAGTTTAGCATGTTCCTATGTACTCAGGACAAGTTCTCCAAAATAACTTCTGTTTTGAGAACAGATAGTGTATGATTTCTGAGACCACCCTCTTGTACTATCAGCCAATTCACCTGCTCTTTTTCTTTACAAGTTGCTAAGGAAATTTTAGAGAAACATGCCTATTTTACTGTTGGAGTTTATCTTGGTAGAAGGACTGGAAGTTGTACTCATAAAAACTAAATACAAACTGTTGCTGCATGGAAGAATATTTTTTGCTACTTGGGTGGCATACTTTTGATGCTTTCCTGAGGATACATGAGCATTATGTGAAGAAAGACCCTGGTGTTTTGTGTCACAAAGGTAGTTGTGCTTTCAGTCACAAGGGAAATCCTTCCCTGTGGACAGAGGTAAACAGATTATATTTTGGAAGCAAAGTACCAGAAACTGAAGTAGTGATAACCTCTGATAATAGCAAAATAATTACTATTCTACATCCAGATATGCAAAAACAAGGTTTGAAAGTTTCTAATTGAGAGACCAAATTCAATTCACTCTTCAGAGAGGAACACGATACATAAAGGCCTGAAGGGATTTTTCTGAGAGCTCGGAATACTTGGAAAGAGAACTACAGTCTTGTGAACACTAATTCAGTATTGAGTGTGTTATGTTGATGCACCCTGATTTTACCCCCAAGGTTTCTTCTCCTCTTCAGGACAAGAAATTATCCTCATGGAACATTTCTACATCAATATGTAACAGACTAAAAATTGTCCCCACAAATTTTCTCTAATTAATGCATAAAATATCTTTCACCTAATCTTTCCACTATGGATGCTATTTTCTCACTCAGGCTGAGACATTCAACATAATAAAACTACTCATACTCATGTGTAGGTCCAACTCTGACAGCAGTAAACACGAAAATGGCTCCAGAAAAGTCATGACATTTGGAAGCGATGTCACAATAAAATAACATTCAATTTCATAGCAAAACCCATTCCCATATTCAAGCTTTATGTAATGATGTATCTGTGACATTAGAAGGGCAGACAGTGAAAGGATTTATAAACATATGACTAGGCAACTCTCACATTTCCTCCTGTAATGTGTCAGAACTGCAAAGGATGAGCATGATTCACAAGATGTTGTTAATCTTCTCCTTCCTTATGTGTCACATCAGACTGATTCTAGAAGCTTAATTCAGGGATTTTCTTACATAAACGTGATGTAGCCCAATGCTTGGGCCTGGTGGGAGGGTTTTGGTACAAAAACATTGAATGATTGAAAATTTTTCATCCTAAGAAAAAAAACTTTTAAGTTTAGATTGTTGCATTGAGTTCTCTTGTTCACTTTATCTATAATATGACACACATTACTAATTTAACAGCAGCTACAGGACTCTGTTCTGTTAGAGCATTGGAATCACATCTCAATGAAACAGTTTTTCAATCAGTGGCTTGAAATCCTTGGGAGATCTGTGGCCTGTTTCTTAAGCTTCCTTTACCAACTGGTCTGCACAAACTGCTGTCAGTAGATTTCAAACTATTGTGCAGTGATGGATCTTTCTGTAGAAAAATATTATGAAGTTCACAACCAGGAAAAAAGATTAAACCACTGAACTTGGAAGTTGTTGAGGTGGCTGCATGCTCTTGGATGTTGAACAGAATTCTACACAGTTTCCAGTGTTGCTTACAGCCTTATAAAAATCAATACGACTCTGAACTGAATGTGTACCACAGCCTTCAAGGTCCTTACACTAAACTTGACCTGTAGGTGCAGTACATTGTTCCATGTGTTTTTAAAGTGAGTCTGGATTGTATAAATGGTATTTACAATCTCTTCTCAGGGACAGTAATGATGACGCAAATCATGTATGTACCTGGGTAAAGCAACAGAGAAAGAATAATAATACTTTAGATACACTTCTGTGTTCCCTGTGTGCTATGATTAATGCCCCTGGAGTCAGTGCATAGGTAGTTGCTTTAAACACGTTGAAAAACTGAAAATGTCTTCACTTCTGATTCATCTAGGTTCTTGTACAGGCCTGTGAAACAGCAAATGCAGCAGTCTCATCTC
Source organism: Cichladusa arquata (assembly GCA_026413545.1). NCBI lineage: Eukaryota > Metazoa > Chordata > Aves > Passeriformes > Muscicapidae > Cichladusa > Cichladusa arquata. Next base: position 2,239,363 of record JAOTQP010001195.1, read on the forward strand.
CTCCCTTTAAACAAAGCCAAGAAAATAATAGTCAGTGTTTTTGAATGGTTTTCTCGCGATCTTTTTTCTGCTCTCTTCTCCCACATCACGGCAAGGAGTTCCAGAATGGCATTAATAGGTTTTAGATGTCACTGAGACACTGTATCAAAACTGACAGAAGTAAAATGCCCTGCTACTTTCTCACCACTATGTTCATGTTCCACTGTTCACCAGATTTTGGACATAGGAGAATTCATAGCAGTGGGATTCCTCCTGAGGCTGCTGGGGTGGCAACATCTGTCAGTGCAAGGTATCTTTGACAGCTATTTCAGACCTTCAGCTCTTTTTCTTACAGCTGCATACAGTCTCAAATTTGGGGAAAGCCTACTTTGGAGTGAATTCCCTACACAGTGCCACAGAAAGTTCCTACTGTTTTTTATGACCCAAACTTCTCCAATTCTATAAACAGGCACCTGGCTTCATTTTGTTAGTAGATTTGAGGAATAGCCACCTTGATGACGATTATTAACACCTCCTATTTGTCTACCTGACCATATTAGCTTGCTTTAATCCTACAGTATCTTAATTCCTCCTAAGGGAACTACTTAGGAAGCTGAGCTTTACTCTCCCCAAGCAGGAGTCACGCAATGTGATACTGAACCATGACCAATGAACATCCCTCTCAAAACACCTCACCCTCCTCTGGGCGTTGGTTTGAATAAACAAATAATGATTGCTTCCTAGAAGTGTCTGACAAAGAATGCTGGCACTGTGAGGTAACTGGTTGAAAGCAGGAAAGGCAGGACTCCTGTCTCCACACCCTATGTTGTCATCTTCTTGGAACTCTCTTAATGCAGCCTTTGAAGGTAAGTCAAAGGTCCCATTTCTGTAGCCCAAACTCCACAGGTAGGTTATTATGAGAAGTACATTACCACAATATGAGAAATAACTCCCACAAAACTGGCTGTCCTCCAGGAAATTATTTTCTTTCAAAACCCTTCAATATTTACAATGTGATTTGACATAACTCCAGGTTAAATATCAACCAAATTTTTGCTGCACGATTGGAATCTGCCTGACAGATTAAGGAAATAGAAAACTTCTATAGGCCTAAGGCACCTGCTGTCTGCCTTTCAACATATTCTTCCAGCATTATTTTTATAAAGGAGAGCCAGAAATGACAGTATCTGAGCATTCAGCTCAGTATGGTGGAGCATTTTATGTTGGCCAAAAGTTGAGATCTCTCTGAATGTCCAATCAGTCAACAGAAAACCTTGAATAGTCTCTGGACTGGGCTAGTATTTCCCACATCACTGAGTCAAATTAATCTTGGATGAATTCTAGTTGAGAGAGGGCCTGACTATAGGTGCCTAGCTTTGCATCTGGGTTTGGGAAAAATCCAAAATTTCTGAGTTCCATTACAACATTTTTGGTCCTCTAAGACATCCTAAGGACTGCATTCAATATAAATGGAAAAGAAATGTATGATCAAGAAAATTATTATCAAAATCAACTATATAAATTATTTGAGCTGCTCTGCCTCATCCCTTAAATATAACATTGCTGTAAATAAATTTGCATTTATTTTGTTGGGGATTTTGTTTTTTCATTTTGAAGTCTAGCACTCCTCAATAAGCATCATCTTTTATGGAAAGCAAAAAAAAAAAAAAAAGGAATAAACTGAAAAGCCCCTAAGCCTCTTCCTTCTCAAGCTGCCCAGTGTTGTCCTTTTTTGTCCTCTGATTTCCCATGTGATCAGCTTAAGCAATCATTTAAGAGCTAAATCTTATGAAGAACTGCCATTAAAATAAAAGACCTCACCTTACAGGCTTGAAAGTAGTTGCATGATTAGACTACATACCTGAAGCTCATAAAATCAAGTTGACAGTGTGATATTTGGAAATGCAGCTGTATTGCATGATGGCACTACAGGGTTTTGAAACAGTATTTTCACTTTCCTGAATAAAGACAGCACTGTGCTCTGGACTTTGTATGTTGAAGACATCAAAAATGGCCCCAAAAAAACAGTGAAACCATTTCAGTTTACTTTCAAAATGTTTAACATAACATCCACTCTCCAATTTCTTATGCAAAATCATGGTTTGACCTAAGGCAAGTCTAAGGCTGTGCTGAGTAGAATAACATGAAGAAACTTTCGTTCCTTTGGTCTTAAAACCCGTGGGAAATGCAGATGATATCATGTGGCAGACAATACAGAGCCTATCTAACAAGAGGCTGGACAGTGCCATCTCTTACACACACAAGCATTCACAATTTGTTGGACTGAAATACCAAGACTTTTGGCTACAGAAATAATTGAATGGTTGATAGGAGCATTTAGCAAGGCATTAAATTAATTAATATACCTATCTGAACTTAAAAAGAAAGAAAGAAACAAGCTAGCAAACACTGACCTAAATGACCTTACTTAGCAGTTCAAAGTAAGAGATTCGAAAAGTTCTAAATCTCACCCAAACAGTGGACAGCACAAGGCTGAAGAACACAGAGTAATGCAGGACTACAGATTCACCAGTACCACCACTACTACCACTATTCAGAACTACCTATGCACCACTATAGGGAGTAAATTTACGTGATCAAAGCTCAGCTAAAGTCCAAACTGTGTGGTACTTTAAAGGAACAGTGAAAGTCCTTCTTATTTAAATGCATTAACTTCAAAAGAAGAACCAGAGATAATATTGGTTGAGTACTTGATTAGGTCAGTCACCAGGATGCAGGCAAATCAGAGGCATTTATTGTCTTTTTGCCTCTGTCTTTAAGATCAGTCTGTCCTAAGCCCTCTTTTGGAAGGCTGTGATTAGGGAAATTATAAAATCCCAGCTAACTCTGAACTCAAGACTTGATGCTACAGCTGAATGCATATAAATTTATGTGGCCCACACAGTAGTATACTGAAAAACCTGGCTAATGTCATTGCAGAAACTCTCCCTGTTATTTTTTCAACAGTGTTTGTAGTCTGGAGAGGTCCCAGTCAACTGGAAGCACAGCAAATGTTCTCCCAGTTTTCAAGTGTAGGAAGGAAGATTCTGGTAATTAAAAGCTTGTAAGTCTCACTTCAGTGACTAGCAAAATTACGGATAAATTTATTCTGAGAGTTGGTGAAAAATACCTCAGACACAAT
>JAOTQP010001195.1:2338669-2355649 GCA_026413545.1 Cichladusa arquata
TGGAATTTGTAGCCCATAAATGTGATCCATTTTCTATGCCATCTCCATCAAAACCAAATCCCATCTCAGTTTGTCATCAACTGACCCAAAGTCTTTGAGAATCTCAGAAATGACCATCAATTTTAAAACTATACTTCAGGTTCCCCAGAGCATTTAAACTTTTCTCTTTTCATAATATATTTCAAGACCAAATACAAGTTCCCTGGTCAACTCTGTATCAGATCCAGTCTCTCATTACAAAATTCTACCTTTTCCCACTTGAACACCTTTATTGAACAACATTGGTGCTGACATTAGTGTCACTCCAGTCCTAGCTATTATTAGTTTCTCTATTAATTTATATTAAGGAGAGAAAGTTGCTTCCACTAAATATCTTACAATATCTTAAATAATTTAAATCCATTAAAAATTTTTACAGCTCCATAGTTATCACTTAAAAATTAAGTGATGCAATTACTGAGCAATATAAACAGGTGCCAGCCCACAGAAACTTCCAGTCCTTCTTTGCATAGAGCAGAACATAGGGTTTGTCACTAAGGCACTTGTGAGCTGCTAACTCCCCTGCTAAGTGCTCCAGTGGTAAACAGCTGAGTGTCAGCCCTTTTCCTCACTGTGCTGGGAAGTAATATCTTCCTGGATGACAAGTGTTACATGTTACAATGAGGAAAAGGTTCCAGATTTTGGACACTGGAAAGACTCAGGTTCATAGCCTTAACTGAATGAAGACTGAGGATGCTTTGTAAGTAATTGCTAAGAAAGTAAACTAGAGTAGGTGGCTAATTAATCTGAGAACTGTTTGTGCAGTCTACCTGAGGATATTTGACTTTTCCTTATTCTGTAAAGATACACTTGATAATCTCAGTGGATGTCCAGACAGCAAAATATTTGGAATGCTGAGCGTCAGAGCTCTTCTAGGTTAAGAAAGTGCTACTTTGAAAACAGCCCTTGCCTTAGAAGATTTTAAACATATATATATATATCTCAGGTATCTCTCAGGGAACATTATGATAGTTTCTACAGCTAAGCATTTTGCACCTTCTCTGTTTCCTTTGACGGAACTGATTTTATCACATACATTCTCTAGTAGTCATTGCCATGTGGAAAGGATCTGCTTCTACTGACATCTTTCTGCACATCAACCACAAGAAGTGGCAAGTGCTCCCATGTCTTGTTGAACAAGTGTTTCGTTGTTGCTCCAGCACTTTAGAGGACAAGAGAAGTAGGGTCTGAGGACTAAGATCATCTTAACCAAGCTCAGCTGTCTTTTTGACTTACAGTGAACTGGTAATTTCCAGAATTCCAAGCAGTCTCTGTGTGGAGTTCTTCCAAGTCCAAAGCCTCTGCTTTCAAGTCCCCTCTGAATGAGCTGTCCTGAGCTGTCAAGTGACAACCCAAAGACAAGTTTCATGCTGCTTCTCATCTCCCTAGGTGTGCCAGATCCATCTCCACAGATTCCAGCAAGATGTTGGAATTTGAGCTGCCTTCGCTCTGCTGCACCATGCAATATAGAGCACCACAGAGGGGGATCCCTGATGACGACAAAAGCACACCAGCTTTTGGGGCCAGGCCTGTCCTGTTTCTCCAGTCCAAGCTGTAATTCCCTTCAAACAGAAACAAGTATCTCACTTATTTTACCTGGCACACAGAGGCTATTATCCTGTCCATTTCATTCCCTAAAGCAAACAGTATGCATAACACAGATTCTAGGATTTCAATTATAATTTTTGACATTTCATAGTGCATTAAAATGCCAAATTTGTAAGCAGTAAACTGTTATTAGATATTAAGGCAAGACAGAGAATATCTATCTATTAGCTTTAACAATGTGCAAACGTGTGCCCATGGCAATGAAAAGGAATTTTTTCCTTTAATGGGTCAAATTGTGCGGCTGGAATTTCATCACAACTACATTTTGGCTGAAAAATATACATTTGGATTAAAAATGGACACTTGCTCTTGTCCCCTTAGGGCCAGGGAGCTCTGATGACACCACTGGACTGATCATCCCTTAAAGAATTTGGACTGCTCAACAATTATTTTTCCATAACAGTAGTTTCAGGATATATTTACAGTACAATGCTGGAAACTTTCATTGAGCAGATGATAAGGGGTGAGTTACTTTTGGTTGATTTGGCTATAAGGAAAATTTATGCTTTGCAAATTTAATTTAGATCCGCCCTCCTTGACTTGATCACTAACAAAAAGACAGCTGCTTACTATAGTTGTCTTAATTCCAGTAGCATGTTTTGTCTGCTGAAGCAGTAATTATAGGTCTTTGGAAAAGCAAGAAAGGAAACAGTGTTTACATGGATAGAGAGGGAAAATGTTCCAGCTGAAATTCAGATATGTTTTCCGACATCACTTAACTTAGAAGCCTATCAATAAAGCATAAAAGACATATAACTACTTCTCTCTAGAGATTTAAACATTACCCATCTTTTGGACTGTCTTCTGCTTACTTTCAGGTCACTGCATTTCTCCTCTGAACACAACATAATCCAAAGGCAGTTTTTTGGGGTAGCTACACACTGAAAATGACAAAGCCTTTTGTTTTATTTTGGTGGTGTACCTGCTTAATCTTAACTGTCTTCAGGGATTAAAATACAGCAATCTATAAGACATGCAGAAGACAGTCTGCTGTTTAATGAAAACCAAATGGAGATGGTTTAGCAGATGTCCCCCACTGATTCTTAAGTGATGTAGAACAATTTTCCCAAGCCACTTGTTATCAGGAGAAACACATAGGCAGGAACATTCTCACTCTTACTTGAGCTGGGCCTTACTCAGAAGCACTGTAAGCACTAGAACAAGGTCTACAGAGCACTGGAAAGGCAGAGCCTGCCTGCATCTCTCCTGAGACAGGATAGCATAGTGATGTGTGGCTTTTAAAGTTTTCAGACAGATACCTTTGCTAATGCTTGCTTTTGGGATTGTCAGCAACAACACACAGCACTGCTTATGTCTTGCACATGCCTTCCTCTCTTGCATACATGTTCACTCTGCTTTTATAGGAACCACTTGCATTGTTGACACAAATTCTGTCTTTTCCAGCTTCCAGCTCCCCCTGCCAAGCACATTTTTTAAAATTAAATAATACTTGGCAGTGTATACAAGCAAACAATTACCCACATAGATTTGGTGCAAGCGAGTGTAAGACCACAGCAACAGAGGAGAGGAAGTCGGGTTTAATCATTAAAATGTGTCAAGTGTGGGTTGAGCAATTGTTTTTGTTCAACAAACCATGCTATTTTATTGTGTGGTTAGCTTTCCTGGGCCACAGATTGAGCCTAACTCAAGCTTTAATAAAATGCACAGCTTTTGTGACAAAATGGAGGACCATCTCCCTATCTCTAACTCTCCCCACCCTGCTCTGATCTCTCCTCACAGATGAGACCATTTTGGGACTTCACTGCACTGCAGACACGGCTAACACTGTGTGGAGGACCAAATACAGTTAACAAGGAGGTTTTGTGCTTTCCCAAAGACAGCAGCAAATAGGTTAAGGAAATTAAGTTTGGCCCTCCAGCTCTTGAGGTTGTTTTGTGTTCTGTCACTTCAAATGCTTCTGCATGTACCATTCTCACCTGGCCCTACTACTACTCCCAGCAGCTGGCCATTGCAATCCGCTTGATTAACTTTTAGCTACAGCAGTGTTCCTGGGATTTTGGCTACGACTTAATTCCCATGCAAAAAGTAAAACAAAGAAAAATTTCCCCATGGCAATTTGAGAAGCAGTCCTGCATCTAAATGAAGTCATACCCAATGCTAATGAAAGAGCATTTGAAACCAAAGGGTAACCAAATGCCTCGGGCCATTTTATCATCTGAGTTACACAGGAGTAAATATGAAAGGCCTCTGATGTAGATTAATAGGCATCACAGGTATGTAAATGATGCCTCAATTTGGTATGCTACAACTTATTTGCTCTTAGATCTTAAAATACCCTAAAGTGTAACTTTATAACAGAAGAAAAATGTTCTTAATTCCATACAAAAACTCCATTTAATTTTAGAATAAAGTTAATTAGAAAAGAAACCTTCTATAAATAAAATAAATACTTTAAACTATATATTAAAGATCAGAGATTATTTGGGAAAAAAAAATCTTGCTTCAGGTTTCACTACGGATAAGAAATACTATTAGAAAAACCCCTAAAAAACTAAAGCACCAGTTTGTGTTCTCATTTTTCCTACTCTGCACTGATGCCATCCTACATCTCCTGGGAGTCACAGTCTGGTTTACCAAGGCATGTGTGCCTTCACTTACTACTTCCTTGTGGTAACTTCAGTTCCTTCAAAAACAAGGGCAAAAACAAGAGCCCGTACTTTCAAAATTAAATGGCTAGAATTGTATGTTGGCAATTCAACTAAATTTTCCTACTTCTAATATGCTAAATGCAGGTTGTCTTATGCCTAAGTGTTTCATCCTTTTGCCTTTTTTTGGGGAATCTTCCCTGCTCAGGCCACACTCAGGCTTCTAGGCACAGCCTTGCTACCCCTGTAAACTTACATGAAAAAGATTCTCAGTGTTTTGACAGCAGGTCTCCAAAACTCTGACTTTTCCCCCCAAAAGAGCTGTTGAATTACGTAGCTCATAAACTGCAAGGCACCATGCCCACACCCCACATGGGAAAAAACAAAACTGTGCAATAAGCAGGATGCTGCAGATAGGTTTCTGAGATTGTAGCCTTACCCTTCGTAAAAGTTGCTTATACATACATTCACAGATGGATTCACACTGAGGTTTTACGTGTCTCTTGGCCTTTTCACTTTCTGGCTCTAAGTTAAAGGGTGTGAGAACAATGCCAATATGTGCCACTTTAAGAACAACCTTTTATGTAACCCAGATTAAAATTTAACTGGCCTGTTTCACTATTCAGTATGTGCAGCCTTTTCAATGGGACCTGATAAAGATCAGTTTTGCTGGAACTTGTTTTCATAGCACTTATAAAAACAGCTTCCCAGCCACTGGCACTTGATGCAAAACAACCTGCAAAATCTGCTGCATTTGAGAATGAAGTAACATGTGCAACAAATATAAGGCCAAAAAGGGGCTGGAAAGATTTCTAGTACAGTGTCAGTTGCCAAACTTGCTTTAGTTGAACTGTAACACTGGCTCACCTCCTAGTCCTGTAGGGAACCACTTTAGTGGCCTGGTAACTGCAAATAGCTGTCAACTACTAAAGGATGCCTGAAGTATCCTGAAAGTGTGACTGAAAACCTTACTCAGCTCCACGCTTTCATTATGGACTCTTATCATTAAGGAAGTTCAGCCCTCCAAGCTGCAGTTGAGGGACTGGCCTGGGAAGACACAGGAGAGCTGCAAAACCTTCATTTAAATTGTAGAGAAACAGATGATCAACCTTTACTTCTGTTAAATCTCTTATCTTTTTTAAACACATGCCTCTCAAATACTGTTGAGAAAAGGTGAATTTATAGAAACTGGTAGGTAATGATATTCTGGGTATACTGTAAGTGCAAACAAGCCTCAAAGACAGCCCATGCATCTCCTGATAACAGGCTGTCATTTCTGCAAGAAACAGTTCACTGGCTGAATGAGTTCACTCATGCATCAGCCCAGTCCACTGGGAACTCCTGTGAGCTCCTATCAATGACATCCAAGAATGAGGTCTTTGAAGTCCCCATACCTAAGATGAAGCGTGCCTATAGCAAATAAGCCCCAGTACAGTTGCATAGTTTGATATCAGTCTGTTTAACGTACTTCAGAAGCAAGCCACAAGAGCCAGATGCCCTGAGCTGATTATGAATCTCTCCTTCAAGACAAGCATTTAGGACACATTACTCTAAGAGTTCAAGACCACCAAACTTCAGATTTTAGATCCTTGCATAAAACTCTTAAGACATTATCAAAGGAGGATGTGGCATGGGGTATAAAACCCTGTTAATAAATAACAGAAGAATTTGTAATTACTTGGAAATTACTTTGAAATTGAATTGAGGAATGCAGTTTTCAGAGGAGACACCCAAGTTCTTACCTTGCACAGCACCCTCAGCACCATACATACCTGTGTATATTCCTCAAGACTGCAAAAAAAAAACCTGTTTATGAATGTGCAAAGCAAAATTACTTATGTGCATTGAGCACATGGTTTGCAAGAGGTTTGCAAAACCTATGAAAATGCACTGCACATGCAGGCAGAAACCCATGTCTTTTTTCCTAAAACCTTTATGTTTTTCCTAACCCTTTAGAAAAAAATTCTAAAAAATTTCTAGATATGGGGCTTCTTGAAAGGCCATCAGTAAGCAAGTAGAAGCAGGCCCCTTATGGGTTTCATAGCAGAGATTAGAAGGATCACTCCCTACCTTCTCATAGAGGTAATCAGCAAAGATTTCTTCAAAACCTTAAACTATACTTGAAAAATTAAAAATTACAATTTTGTAAGGGATAAACTTAGGGAAAGAGAAAACTGACAGTGGCAGACTTTTTATTCTCTCTGCAAATAAATTGAGGATATTTTAAAGCATATTTTTGGAAAGCATAATATCCCTATGGATATTTTTAGAGGTGTGTTTTTATTTTAAAGTGTTCACTTCATGACGGCCAGTATTAAACATTTTGGATTTAAAGCATATTTTGTTGAAGTTTGTGGTTTTCAACAAAGTTCAAAAGCATTACAACCAGGGTCAGAATAGGGTAACTGTTCAAGCTACTGCTATGTGGTTTTCTGCTTGGAAATACATCAGTGTAGACATTTTAAATACACCAGAAGTTAAAATAACATTCTCCTGACTGAATAATTTCCATTAGGCTGCTGATATGAGCTGCACACCAACAACAGACTCCAATGGTTGTTTGTTTTGGAGTGCTTGTGTTCGTTTAAATCTCTGCAACCCATGCTGTTCGAGATTTACCTTGATTCTCTAGTGCCATCTAGTGGCTATTAGTGAAAATTATCCATGTGTATAAATGCATATAAACAAGACAGCTTTTATCAACCAATCTAGGTCCTTCTTCCAAGGGCTAGTATGACTTCAATGTGTGCATGTGGGGCTGTGTAGTAGAGCCAAATAGCCTCTCCTAGTTCAGTACTTGAAGGTCTCAGGCTAAGTGCACAAGCTGAAATCAGCAGAAGGCTGCACAAACACCCTGCTTATTGGTTTTGTAATACAAGAGAAACACTCACAGAGCCATCTCCATGCCTATTTGTGCATAAATAGGTGAGTACTTCCCCTCTTCTACTACCTGCTAATTTAACTTACCCCTCTCCTGTTAATACAATTCACTTTTGAATTGGAAGTTCATACTATAGCAGTTGCTGCGATCTTTCAAAATAGAGAAAAGCACACAGGCTTCCAGGTGTCAGTAAATACCTTTGTCTCGTGCTGGCTGCCCAACATTTCTGTTTGGTTCAGCTCCTCCTTGACATTTAGAAGGAAACCAACCCAATTCAGGTTGCCACTTTTGGCTTGACCAGAGATTTGTTAGCTCGGCCAATAGATTCAAAGTTTCTACTCAAGTGTGAGTCAGTAATACATGTATATGAGTTCAAACTATCAGTAAAGTAAAACTCAGTATAATTCCTCATAGGAACAATCCTATGAATGTGAAGTCTTTTACATGGGCCTAAACAAAAGGCGTCTATCAGTGAGAAACCCTGAAGTGTATTCACACTTCATGAGGTGATTCCAGAAACATAGTATCAATATCCCAGACCTAAACATTTCTCAGTTTCAAACAGGACTTCATTATCCTGAAAGCAGAACCTGGAATGTGTTCCATTGTTAAACTTCCTAATAGAAAAGATGTTCATTCACATTAGAAAAAGGTTCCCTGGGAATCACAAAATCACAAAGAAGAAACAGATGATGCCTCTGCTGCATTTTTTCCTGACATTAAATTAGATCAAATATTTATTCTCTTTTAAAAAACCCTCTGAGAACCTATTAACCTATATTAAATACCACTAGAGTACCTATTTTAATTTCTTCCTTAAGAAAAAACCATACCTGGCAGAAAATATCTGCAAGCCAATAGTCAGCACTTACACAGTACTAATTCCCAGATCTACACATGCACACACGTGCATGAGCACATAGCCAGCCTTTGACACCTTCCCCTCACACATAATTCCACCCCCAGCCCAATATACACACCAATCAAAAGAAATGGGAGCAGAAGTGCAGACAAGAATGGTTTAGCTGCTGGCAAAATAAAAAGAGCTAGCTTTGAAGAGACTGACCTAAGAGTGGAAAGAAGAGAACATATTACAGCAAACAATAAACTGTTAATGAGCTATTTCTATTAAATCTTAATATTCCAGAAATCTGCACTTAAAGGAAAGGTCCAGTTGCATTCTTTTTCTTCCTGCTCTGGCAACCACAATACAAAAAAAAAAGCATTTTTCCAGAGGGAGACTGTACACAGAATTCTGACGGTCAGCTTCCATCCGAAACAAACAAAAGCCCAATTGTTCCTAGGAAGATAAGGCATAGATTGAAAAGAGCATGCTCAGTCACAATAGGAAAATCAGCTCAGACCAGGAGGCTCCTACCTTTTCTCAAGCAATTCTCCTTCCTGCCCAGATTTATCCTTATTGCAAAGGTTTTGTTAATTTAACAAAAAGGTAGTCACTGCTGTCAATGTCATAAAAGAGGTTGTAAAAGCTTTACCAAGAGAGTGTGTCCATAAACATTTTTGTGAAAAAATTAACATACAAATTTAGTTAGAAAACCTCTAGGTCTACATTAACAATAAATTGGAGTGCAGTACTTCTTATGTACATGCTTAAAAAGGGAGGTCTGATAGAACTGGAGATAAAGGCACAAAAAATTCAGGTCCTCTACAGGTGCTTTAAATTTAAGATACGATGTTCAAGGATAGATCTTTTTAAAAACCCCCACATTCCACCAGCCACCCAAGCCAATTTCCAGGACTACAAGTGAAATTTGTGGCATGCACCAGTACTCAGGACTGAAAAGTGCCAGTATCCATCAGTCCCATCAAGGAGTGCCTCTGGAGCCTGCTGCACCCACAGGCGAGTTGCTAGCCACCACATCTGTCAGCAAACAGCCAACTTGAGCTTTTGTCTGCCTGAGACTTAAAACTCGTAACTTCTCATACAGACAGACTACAGTTACCCTTCTAGGACACTGCTGGACCTCAGTTTTCAGTTGAAGCACACCTTGCAATGAGAAATGGTAGACTCTAGAGCTTCTCTTACACTATCTTTTCCAGGACATGGCAATTCAAGCATTGTACCACCCAGATGCACGTAAAAAGAAGCTGCAGATGCAGCAGGTATTGTCTGGTGCTTAAGATCACCACGAAACAACACTGATTTCACTTGTGCTACTTAATTCCCCAACCAGCAAAACTGTGGTCTCCAGCCCAGACACTGGGATTCCCCAAGAGAATTCTAACATTAACATTTTCCTGCACTACATATATGTGTACATATTCATCAAACCCAAGAAAAATTGTGTATTTGAAACACTGATTTTTTTTTTTTTTTTTTTAATTTCAAAAGTATAAGAAGAATAACACTTTCTTGGAAGAATTACACCTTTAGAGGTGTAATTCAGAAAAACACCGTCAGAGGAACTCTACACTTGGGGAAATTAAAAAAAAAAATCGGGGAAAAAGAGTTAGTGTGAACTTACGAGTAAAAAAAAAAAAGAAAAAAAAATATGAATACTAGCACTTTTACCCATCTTCTGGTCTTGGTGACAGTAAAAGGTTAATGCTTTTCCCATATGACAATCTTTTATTATCACCTCTCCTCAGCGGTCTCTGTCACAAACACAAATTCCAGTGAACATCTGCTGCCTTAGCAATTGGGACTGTATTGAGATTGATCTATCTATCTATCTATCTATCTACAACTCATTTGCAATACTGTTATTTCTACTTCCAAAAGACCTACTCACATTTAACAACGAATAATGAATATATTTTTTCCGTCAAACTCTATATTTTTTCGAGTTTCTGATAAATATTCCCCCATAAGACAATACAACTATACCTACTAACTACCCAAGGTGCTACTCCCACTGCTTTTTGTAAAATTCTCAATAATGTGAAACCCATAGTGTTGGACACAGTAGCTTTGGCATCTCTGTGATAATGAGGTACTTGAAAGTTATGGTCTGAAAAGACCTTTCATGTTCTTATGTGAGGAGCCCAAAGAAGAAACTTCTTTATCTCTAGCTGGTGTGCAGTAGTGAAAATCCAATACTGCATCATTTAAACGTACCCCCATGCCATCAGTTCTCTGAGTCCTGGTATCATGCCCTCTTCTATGGCTGTGGATAGTGAGGAGCGTAAACACAGTGCTTTGAAAACACACCAAATTGACACTCTGCCGCTCAACAGTGCTGTGCAGGACTCAAAAAGGCAATTGACATCCCACAGAAACACTCAAGAACATTAAATCTCTCTTAGGTATAATGTTCTCCTTGGTCAGTCAAAGCATACTTTTAATTAAACTGAATTCACTTAAAGTGCAATCTGAACTAACAAAATACCAAAGGCTGAAACACCAGAAAATACTAACAAATGTTAGCAAATTCAAAGCCTCCCCTCTTAGACAAAAAGCTTTTTCTTGTCTGCCTATGGACAAACTGGGCATGTAACTCCAAGCACTTGAAAAATCCAATGCAGTAATGGAAAAAATCCAAGGCAGTCAAAAAAGGTAAATATTTAAGCTACCTATATGAAGATCAAAAACAATGAACCGAATAGAATGTAGTCTGAAGAGAAATAGTAAGTGAAAACTTGCTTGGCTCACTTTCACAAACCAACTTGCTGCTGCATCTAAACAGAAGAATCTCCAGCTGAAAACCAATAATTTAGTTTGGAAAATTCTGTTATTTTCAGCACAGGTAACACAGCTTTTAGAATTAACATCTTACCAGAATTTAATCTCCTTTCTAATAAAATAGGAGAAGCAGCATCTATATTTTTTCTACCCATTTCAAACAATCATTTTCACTGGGAGTAGAAAGCTTAAGAAGATTTTATGACAGGAGAACAAGAACATAGGAACCTCAATCTGCTTGGGCATCATTTTCCATTAGGTGTATTCTTCTCAAGTGTTTGAATTGGATCTTCTTACCTGTCATTGTTACCACTTTCATGAATATAGGTGGCCAAACTTCACAAGTTAATGCATTACACTGCAACATTGGCTATGGACTAACACACTATTAAAGATCTACATGTCTGTTGAGGAACATGCAAAAAATTTACAAAAGAAAAATCCACACTGCATGTGTCAAACATGCTAAGGACAATACTGTTTACAATTAAAAATATTTATGGTTTCAATAACATTTGTAAAGAATGTGAAAACTTTAATAGCTTCTACTGGAGCTTAAAACAGAAGTGCCCTCTACACAGGAATATTTTAGATGCTTCAAACTATTTGTTTTTAAAAAGCAAGAAAAAGTGTGTGTAGAAAGCTAACGAATGCCCCTTTCCAGTGTCATTCCCATTTTGAGGTAAGGCCTTCTTTGCAAAACACTATTAAAAGTACTAAGTACTTCCACATTACTTGCAAGTCTCTGTCAGCAAAACAAAACCTCTTCTTGACACTTAACAACAAAGATGACACTTTTTTCTTCATCTAGGCCTATAGAATACACAGCTTCTTTTTATTTTTTTCTTATAAAAAGAGATTGAATAGAGTGAAGGAAAGGGGATCAGCAATATCTATCTATCTATTCCAACCCTTCTTTCAGCTGAGAATTAACAATACTACTGGTACCATAAAGCTAACCCAGAAATAAAATCTATCAGAGGAATGACCAGAAAAGCAGCCATGCCAACAATACCTGTTTACTTTCAAGAAAAGAAGTATGTGCATTCCTATGAATCAGCTGTCCTTTGTCCAGACCCATGCCTTCAAAAAGTGACAGCCCTTTCACTAATACCACTCTACTACTAAAGATCTTTTTATTAATACCACTCTGATTACCCCTCAGCAATAAATAGCTGAGAGTTAAGCAAAGTTAAAAGAAAAGTTTGGATATCCGACCAGACAATGGGATGGAGCCTTTAAGATGCCAGACTCTTCCAAACCTGTAAGACAATAATATGGAAAAAATGTAACCAAAACCATAAAACTTGGTAGAAATGGCACTGCACCTAGCACCTTACAGGACTAACCCCTGTGACTGGAAAGTTGCGTTGAATACAAAACGAGAAAGAAAACAAAACATCCTAAGCCTGAAAAGTCTATTACATGATCCAGTGCATGTCAGCCACTAAGCAGTGGTCATGCAACAGTTTCCTGGCATGGGGCTTGGGGGAGAGCCTGTTCTCTGAGTCCCAAGCTCCATGGCCCACTATTTTTGTCCCTCATGGCACACCTCATGCCAGAAGGAATGCTTTTTAAACAATGATTAATGCTCCCTATTACAAAAAAGCAAGACAGCTTCACAGTTTCATGAATTTGCTAAAAGTTTACAAGTGAAGATAAAATCTGAAAAAAAAAATCAATTTTTAGAAGATGCTTTAAGGTTCACATCAAGAGTAATGCCTTTTTTAAACTACTAAATTGCTTTGAATTAATCTTTTGCAACAGAATGAATAATGCAAGCATGCCATTATAAAGCAACCAGTAACACACACAGAACTTTATTTCATCATAACAGTTTGGAATTTATTAATTTAAATCCCCCATTGTGACACAAAAGCAATAGCAAAATAGCTGTACACTACTTCTGTTACAAATATAGGTACTATTTAAAGTGACTTTATATACTCTAATGTAGGCATTTCTCACTCTATGCAAGCAATGAGTACAAAAGCAATTCAATAACAGCAGCATCCAGTAATGGTACCATCTAGCTTATTGCATCTTAGCCTACCACAGTGTAACTTCTAGAACAGTTAAAAAGACAAAGAGAGTGGGTTTTTTTGTTAATTCACTTACTGATAGCTATCAATTTGTTAATACTATTTGACAGACACTCCTAATACTGCTTCTGTGACTCACTAAAATGAATGCTAGTCTTTTGTATTATCCCCTAATAATGGCCTGACCATTGCCTGCATTTTCAGTTCATATGTATCACAAGTGACAGTTGAGATAGTTGTCCTCTTGCTAAAATTCCATTTTTGCTAATTAACACTGCTGCTAAATAACATACTATCTTTCTTCTCTCAAAAGACTCAGCTAATTTTTTCTGCAGGAAAATAAATAATGGGAAAAGCATGCTTTATCTGCCAGATTCCTAAGAGCAATGCAGGCAAAGGCAGGCAGGTTACAATCAGCTAAGTGTTTCATTGAGTGCAGTTTTTAGATAAAGTTTTAGTGATGAGAAAGTGATGCATTTATTGACCACGCTGCTGATCAAAGAACAGCTCCACTTGCATTGTAGTTACTAGACACTTTTATCTGTGCCTCTAAAGTTAATATCCCCAAAATAACAGTTGTAGCTGTCCAAGCTGTCAAATAAGCTCTTCTGCTTGTTACTGATGCAAACCTTCACTGCTGTCTTACTACTCACCTCCACTGTGAGGCATTTTCAGGTCTTTACCCATCCTCAACCCATTACTCCTGGCTGTATGCCTCCCCAGTCAAGGAAAACTCTACCTTTGCTGCTAGTGATAATGGCAGCAACACCATAAATGTCAACTCCTTTCACACTGGCAATATCAGACATCTGCTGGCAGCTAAGCAGAGCTGCTCTGAGAGGTTTGTTCATGGCTCTGATGCAAGCAGCTTGCAGAAATGTCTGCACCGACCCTGTACGTAGCCTTGCACGTTGGAAGAGGACAAACTTTGCTTACAGACACTTCGTATTAGGAAAGTTGTTTTCACCCATATAGACTATAAAATATTCCTATTTTAAAAGTCTAGTTCTTCTAATACTGCAGTTGCTGGGCATTCTCAATCACCAGGAATACTTTCCACTAGTAATGGATTTTTCAGCCCTGAGCACAAGTCCCACAAAACTCACAAACAAAACAAACAAACAAAATCCAAAACCAGCATCACTACCACCAACACCCCCCTGCCACCAAAATAATGAAACCCTCAAACCTAAGCTAAGTGAAACACAGTGTTCTTTTTTTTTTTTTTCAGATACACCATGACACTAGTAAATTTAAAAGCACAAAAAGACAATCAAAATAATCCAGCCAAGTCACCAACCTAGCTCCTTCTACTTGAGCATTGTGAAATAATACGGTCATTGAACAGTTTGGGTTGAAAGGAATCATAAAAATCATCTAATTCCAAAGAACCATCTAGTCTGTTAACCATCTGCCTCCAGATTACAGACTTTTCCCCTTATCTCCCAAATCTCTGTTTGAGTAATATTTTTTCTTCAATAACCTTATTCCTGCTTTCTGATGACTGCTACCCATGCAACTCCCTTGCTGACTTAGTGAATTTATAATTTTTCCAACATTATTCAAATATCCAAAGTCTCTAACCAAAATATTTCCATTTTCTTGTGCGGTTATTCATGAAAAGTTTCCTTTTTTCATAGTGACTTGCTAATCGGAAAAATATCCATGTGTTTCCATAGTTAACATAACTTCATCCCAGCGGTTTGTCAGAAAGAGAAGCACTTCTAATGTATACAAAAGTATGGTTAAATATTACTTTTTTCAGTGTTGTAACACAGTCCTGTGAAGCTGAAAGAGCAAGAAGACTACATAAACATTTCCATTCTCTTTACTGTGTGGAAAGTAAACAATATTGTATTATTGACCATAACCGTCAGGCAGCCAGCTCATGACAATACAGTCAAAGTGACTGTTCCTTTTGTCCTTTTCAGAATAGCAACTGCTTCCTCGTGGGTCACCCCTTCTAAACTCTGCCCATTCACAGCAATTATTTGATCCCCCCTCTTGAGGCGTCCATCTTCTGCTGCTGCACCCTGGAATGATAAAACAAGTAACTGTGGACTCATGCATTTCTTTTTCTTCCTGACACACAGTCCTGAAATCTAAACCTCTTGCAATACTTTTGATTTTCAGGAATAAACATAGAGCCAATTGTTGTGAAGACTGCTAATTCTGCAGTTACTCTGCCTGGTCTACGTTTCACATTCAGAAATTGTATCTACATGATTGTTTGGTTCCCTTAACCCTGTTTTTCCAGCTAGTATGAGATTTAAACCCTAGAATTATAGAAGTATCATTTTTCAAGACCCAGAGAACTTTTCACGACGTGATGTAAAAGACAGCTTTATAATTTGATTTATCATAAAAAATAGCATTCATGATTCCAGTTTTCTCTGAATCTGCTGTTTCCAAGAGCCATCCAAATTACCAAATCCAGGTCAGCATCTGAACTTCTCTGAAGGCCCAGTCTGAGTTCAATAAAACATTCCCCTCTACCACCTGAAGTAAACACACTCTAAATATAAGGCAAGGGAGCTTTTTTCCTAAGTGTTTACATAATTCCAGTCTCGAGAGGTGGACAAGATTCTGCTAATAAGCATGTATATTTGGAAATTCTCAATTTTTTGAAGATTACAACCTTCAATACTGCAAGCACATTTTGATTAGCCTTTGCACTAAAAAGGAAAAGCTGTGAGAAACTGTAACATTCTTTTGGCTGCAAACCCAGGACATGATTTAGAACAATAATTGCAGTGAATTAATAAATGGATTGATTGAATAAATTTCCACCTACCTTTGCAAACACTGTCTTCACATAAATGGGTAAGTCTCCATGGGGACTGCCATAGCCACCCACAATACTAAAGCCAAGGCCGTCAGGTCCTCTGTCCAGAGTAATGGTCTTGTACTGAGGAGGTCTAAGAAAAGGGAAAGAGTATTTTGTCTGAAGTTTGGATTTAACATAGAGAAAAAAACATTACTCCTTTTAAGGTAACCAATACATTTCCCTTTCCTCTACAACTAAAAATACTGTTGTTATAAAGAACTGGCTATTTCACTTCATGTAAAACACTGTAAACTACCTAATGCTTGTATTATTATATGAAAGTAGCTACTTCAAATACACAGCTCAGGGCATAGTTACGGTTGCTACGTGCCACCAGCAGTACTTACTAGTGAAGTAGCGAGGCATTGCCAGTATCTCCAGATTTAAAAATCCTTTAATATCTAAAATTAGCTCAAATAGTTTATGCTATTAAGGTTTAATTGTGTCTCTCCTAATAGATGACTGTATATTTGTACGTAGGTGTATATTATACAGATAATTTATAGGTGTATTTCCCCACATATACTTTGATAGTAAGCGATTTTGGAGTTCAACTTTTCAAAGTAGGTATGTGTGGCTAAAGAATCCTTCTTCTCTTTCCCCATTCCTAAAATAAAAATGCCTCAGATTTATGACAGAGTTTTGACGCAAAACTTCTTTACACAATGCACCTTGCAGAATATCAGAAGCAGTATACCTTGTATACCAGAAACATCTGATACTCCTGATTGCCCAGCACTAGAGACCACACTATGGAAACACAGATACAACAGTGAAAAGAGAATTTCTGGGTGTATCAATTAATACCAGCTACCCAATCTCAGTGAGGCAATAGAGCCTGTAGAAGAAATCAGATCACATCACAACTCTGCAGTAGAGAGTAAAAAAAAAAAAAAAAAAATGCAGCACAGCAAATTGCATCATGAAAAATGCAGCAGAGGACCTATGGACCACAGGTGCCCTGTACATCAAATATGTCAATCGTGACTAAGCCAAAAATGTCATCCATTATTTGCTAGAATTTGGAAATAGGTGGAATTTGGAATAGGTGGAATATCGTCTAAAGAGGGTACAGAGGCTGTACATTCTATAGTTACTGACCCTAAATCATCCTGAAAAATGCCAGTTGAAGTTAGTCCTGCAAATGAAAGACTGGACGTAGGTGGATCCTGCTGCTGACCAGTTATGACACTCACTTCTCCTCCAGCTACAACCTAGGAACAGAGGTTGGAAATCAGTGATATAAGAATGCTGACACTAAAATAGTTCAATGTAGTAGCTGGCAAAGCAGTATTCAGAAAATATTCAAAATGTCACTGAGGATTTTTTACCTG
>JAOTQP010001195.1:2360921-2374633 GCA_026413545.1 Cichladusa arquata
TGATCTGCACAACTTCCACAAAGTTTTTCACTATTCTTGAGGGGCAAGTAAAGGAACAACATGGTTCCAAGAGAGAACAGTTCACTGACTGTGACACACTCTTCAAAACATTCAACACTCTGAACTTCATCTTAGAATAAGACCATGTTTTCATGTTGCTCTGCATTACTAATTCTGAAGAGAGCTTAAAATGTCAGTCTTGTCTTGTCTTAACCTGCTTGCTTGAATTTTAATTATGTCTTAAAACTATCTATGATTAATACTTGGTAATTTTCATCCCCAGTTCATAAGCAAAGGAAGTTCTTGAGGTAATTTGTGAACTTTTAGAACTGCAGCTCCTACTGGAAAGAATCACAGTGCAAACTGCTGTGCTATGGAAGATGCTTTCAAATGCAGAAATTGATGTGAGGTGGTACAATCCACCATCAGAGCAACAATAAAATAAATAAGAGAAGTCTGATGGAAAGAGCAGAGGTTTCTTTCTTCTGGCAAGCAAGATTACAGTAAGAACATTCAAGGAATGGAGAAATTCCCTAAGCTTACTGAAGCAATACTCCACTGCCTGCCAACTAATCTGTAAGCAACTAAGAGGTTAAAAGTTGACTCTAACTTCTTCTGGTATTGATGAGAATTGGAGTTCTCTAGGCTTCCAGGCTGAAGCCTGGAGCAAAGTAATTTCTGGATTATATTTTTGGCTGGATCCTATCTGTAACAGATACAATTTGCTAAGCTGAACATATAAAATGGCTACTGAAAAGCTGTAAAATTTTTCCTTCTTGAATCTGGTATGTGAAAAATAATTGCCATCATAAAACCAATCTTTTTTTTGCTTTCATTATTTAACATTATTTCTCGTAAACTAACCAGTTACATACCTGGCTGCTTTGGGATGTTCTTCTCTCAGAGTGAAAAGGTCCAGCTTTTATTCTTCCAACCTCTAGTCTTACTGTACCTAAGGAACACTAAAGAAACAGTGACTTGTAACATATCTCTTCTGTCTACAAGACTAAAATCCACAATATTTAAGTGGCTTTCTAGAAGGTGGAAGAAGAAAAAAAAACACATACAGAGGGAAGAATGATGGACTAGCAATCCTGAAATGAGCACTATGCAGAGAGAGTCCCTGGCAGGATCAGTGACACTGATAGTGATGGTACTCAATACTGAGCAGGATACTTTTTTTATACTGGACTAATCAGTATTACAATGCAGACATGAAAATCACACAAGAGGACTTATTCTATTACATGGCACTTAATGAGGAATAGCTTCTGAACTACAATGTCACATGTCACAATGAACACACAATTCTTACAATAAAAATTAAAAACAATGTAACACCTCAAAGTCCCAATCATTATTTCTCTTTATATGACTGAGAACATAGTAATTTAACTGGAAGTTACTCATCTCTCTCAAACTTTGGAAATGATCTGTTACTCTGGATAGACACCAATATAATTATGAAATTTTCAGCAGAAAATTTCCTAAAAGTCTATAGTCTAAGTGAACTTTCTGCATCTGACTCCCAGCAATTAGCTGGGTGATACGGACTGACTGCACATTGGAAATTCCTTTCACTAGCCTAAAGATTTCAACTACACTATTGAGTATTCACATGTCTACATAAAATGCATGTCTCAGAAGAAAATTCACCCTGCAATTAAATATTTAAAAATCAATACATTATTAAAAAAACACCCGGAGAGGTTATTATCACAAGGCTAAGAAAATTAGACTTTCAACATAAGTAGTGTAAAGAGAAGACATCAATCTGCAAAGTATTAATGCAGAAATTTCAGTTTTGTTGCTATTTTGATTTTTTTTCTTTCACTGTTGTCAGGGTAAACTTCTGCCTTCAAAGAATTTAATAATAAATGAGGTTGCCTTTATTTATCAAGTTTTATTATCCTAAGAGAGATTCATGCATTTGTCAGAAAAATTCACAGTAATAGGCCAATATATCAAAACCAACCAGACATATCCATTCAAACAAGGTTTCAATACCTCATATCCTGTTGCTATTCTCTTAGGGGTGACACTAAAAAAGATTTATTACTAAATCACTTTTCATTTCCTAAATAATGTTGACTTCTCAATGTCCTGGAAAAGACTTGATCAAAGCCCAGGCAAAACCATTCCTCTTTGCTTGTATGAATTTAGTCATATTAAACCATATGGACAACTCTTATTCAAAGTGGAAAATTGAGGAAATATGTACCTAAAATTACCACATCCTTACAACTACACAAACCCACAAAGGAGATTTTAACATTATGTGTGAAAATAGGAGGTAATACTTTCCAATGGAACTTGTGAATAAATCAATTCCCATTTAGTTTTACTACACCTTTCTCTCTCTTCCTAAATTCTTCCATTTGATAGATCCATTAAGTCTAGTGAGGGGGAAAGCTGATAGCCTTTTCACATGCTTTAGGGGATACTTCAAAAGAAACACTGCAAGAACAGGAAGACTTCTCAGACTGATGACACATTCTATTAGTCTCATTCTACTTAAAATACATTGGAATTTTCCAAAGATTATAAAATAATTTTCTAGCAAAATACATTTTATGCAGCTCAAGACAATTCACTTCTAGATCCTACTCTCATGAATGAATTTTGAATGGATACCTGAACAGGAAACAGTGACTGCCTACATGTGAGTGACCATGTTTTATTCCACTTATACTATGTGAACAAAACAATTATTAACAATAATCTGTCTAAGGTATTTTAAAAGCCCATTTCTCAGGGCTATGACAATTAACTACAAGTACTACAGAGCAATGATGAAGTACTTAAAATCGGAATATACGAATGGTAAGTGGAAACGAAGCATCTTCAATTAGATACTCCAAAATGCTTGTCAAAATTAAAGAAACTTCCCACATAAAAAGGCATTTTTATTCAGAGGAGAGGTACAGCATACAAAGAAGAAATGCTGTGTTCTTAAATAAAATTTAAAAACTATCATGTAAGAAGGGAAAAGTACTATAACCAAAGAAGGGTATACTAACAAGTTCTCTGTCACAACACAGACCCTTTTCTGGCCTCATTCTGATTTGGAAACAGGGGAAGGATATCAGAACAAAAGATTTATCAAGAATAGGTTGAAGAACCTCAGGTACTGAAGTTACTTCAGTAAACTCTAATAAAGCAGTTTCTTACACCAAATGCTTGTCATTGAAAAATGCATTGTAGTAGTTAATTAATATAAAGTGGTACAACACACACATATATTATAAAAAAAATTAACATCTCCTAGTAGACCAGGTTACTCAGAGCCCCATCCAATCTGGCCTTCCAGGGATGGGGCATCCACACCTTCTCTGGGCATCCTATTCCAATGACTCACCATCCTCACATTAAAGAATTTCTGCCTAACAACTAATAAAAACTTACTCTTTTGGTTTAAAACCATTCCTTTTTGTCCTATCACTACAGGCACTTGCAAACAAGCTATGAAAGTAATCACTTTGTCCAACTACTCTGCTGAATTCTCCATCATTCAAAGTCAGTTCTGCGTATCATTCTGAAAATATGAGACAGTTAAGCAGCTATCAGTTTGTTCAACAAAATACAGTGTTTTCAGTTGCTCTAGGTAATGGTATTCTATAAAGGTCTTCTATAAGCCCTATGTTCAAAAACATGTAACTTTCTACACCATCACTACTCCTAATTCTATCAGGCAAAGTATAAAAATCTGAATGCTCTAGATTTCAGGAAGCTTACTTTTGGATCCCCAGCTCATCTCATTGACATCCCAGTAACAGTCTGATCTCAGCGTGAATGAAGTTAAAGCTTTCAAAGAATCTGGATCTCAATTTTTCACTCTAATCCATCTTCACTTTTCCCAATACCTTTAGCAAAGCTGCAACAGCCTCCTGGTTAGCGTTTCGGACATCTTCTCCATTCACTGTTAATATCTGGTCTCCTTGCATCAATCTCCCATCTGTATCTGCTATTCCTCCTTTTACGATGTCTGACACAAACACACCTGTGTCATTTCTGCAAATACACACATGAATTTTACCTCACAGTATTGCTTGACAGTCATGTTTATGGCTTGCTACTGTGAACACATTGTCTCATTTTTCTGTTGAGTAACACTGGCTTAGCTCTCTAGGAAAGGCTGGTTAGCTTAAGCACAAAAATCAGACATATGGCCTTCAAGCCCACAGGATCTGAGCACCAGACCACAAACAAAACATGATAAGCAAGTTCCAGACACTGAATCTCCAGGTAGATTACATACCTTTTCCCAACAATACTCAGCCCAAGGCCTTTACCAGGCTTCTTCTGGAGCTCTATATTCAGCACATCATACATGTCTTCCTCCTTGTACTGGGCTTCATCTCTGTACACAGTCAGACGAACTTTTTGGGGTGTCTGTCGGAGGACATTAATGGCTTCATCATGTGTGGCATTCCTGAGGTCAATTCCATTCACCTGCAATGAAAACGTACAATGGTAAATTGTGCAGCACCTTCCAGCAGATAAATACAACAGGCTTAGCTAGCAATGAAAACAAAGGCAAAAAAGAAATCAGTAGACCTCTAGTATCTGATCACCAGCCCACAGTCGTCCATCTTTAGATGCTGCTCCTTCTTCATATACTTCATGGATAATGATTGCGCCCTGTCAACAAAAACAACAAAATTGCACGTTGAAAGAACAGGCGTCATTTTGAACCAAAAGTAACTGAAAACTCCTACTATAATTCATCAATGTCAAGTCAGATGCATGATGAACAAATTACCAAAACATTTAAGAAGTTAATTGATAGTTTTAATTTTAGAAAGGTTTTTTTCCTAATTTTTGTTTCTTTTGTGTCTTTCTATAAATGTTATAGAAACAAATGAAAAAAAATCTCTTCTATCAGATTTTAATTTCATCACTATTATTTCACTTGAATGACACACATATTTTTCCAACCAACCAGCAAAGTGTCTGCTCCTCCAACAATGCTCAGACCAAGACCAGTCCGCCCTTTGGAGATATCAATGGTTGTTTCACATCCAGGAATGATGGGACAAGTAGCTGGGTCAGAGGTTAACATGGCTGGAGTTGAAGACCTGCTTGTGTCTAAAACAACAATTAAACATCCTGGTTACAGTAACAGAGTTCAGTATTAGGAAAGTGACTTTAAAACAGCATTTTTGAGAGTCCACTGCTAGCTGTACAGCAATAGCTGAACAGCTGATCCACAGAGAATGATGCTGCCAATTTTCCCTACTCCTCAGAGAAGTATTATCCTGTAGTTTTATTTGCCATGCCTCCTGTAGTTTTTATGCCATCAAGTACCTCGGTTACAGTCTGGACAGCCAAAGCAGATATTGTACACAACATATTCTATTTAGGATAGAATTTAATTTAAACATCTATATCATGTGTGCATTGAGTTATTAGTAATTTAGAGTGCAATTGCTTAACCAATAACTATCATCCATCAGAAACATCTTAACTCTCCATTTGCAAGAGGAGCCAAACGTGGGCACCTTGTAAACGGCAAAACAGTCACAACCATCCTCTTTTTCCACAAAAAATTACATGACTCTTCTCCCTCATTTAAAGGAATGTCTTTCACTTAGTTCTAAGCAATGATGACAGAGGCATCTGCTGCATGTCTGAGATGGAGGAGAAAATCCTTTCATCCTCCTGCCTCTACAACAGGAAGGCAAGAGGTAGGTCTTCTGTATGGGGGAACAATACTTAATTTATATGAATATGTAATATATTATCTGGAAATACTAGAAAATACAGAAGACAGCTCAGTGCATACAAAAAGGGAAAACTTACAAGCCGGGTCTTTGTTTTTATGTTATAATCCCAGTGAATACAGACACACAAGGAAAACATTACTTTTGACTGCTTCTGGTTCTGGTGAGCTGGAAGTGGGGACAGCTGCTGGTGGCTGCATACTCCTCTTCTCTGCTGGGACAGTGCTGGGAGGGGCTGGTGCTGTAGACAGGTTATCTGCTTCTGCTGGATTGATTGTAAGCCTCACCACAGATTTGGATGTCTTCAGGAGACTAATAAACTGAATGATAAAGAGAAAAGCCTATGAAAACTGTAACCAGATTGTTCAGTTGCAAAACAAAAATAAAGCAAAGTAACAGTTCTGCCAACTAGTCACAGTCCTGCAGGTTTTCTCATAAGCAAGAAACGCAAATATTGATGTTTCTTCTAAGAAACCTTTTCCTATGAAACTTTGCTGAACTATACCAGATGAGAATACTGCAGTCTTTCAGTGGCTTCTCTAGACAAAATACTATACTGCATAGCAATTACTAGAGAAACAGAAGTATTGCCTTTTAATGTTGGGTGGAGCCCAATTCTGATCTCACAGAAGTCAGTGCCGAAATATCTAATGAACTAATGAAATGTGCAACTGTCATCCTGGGAGAAAAACCTGAAAATACTACCTGAATATGGAAGGGAGAGAAGGACACCAGGGTGTAATGCAAAATCTAGCTCAAAGAGATACTGAAAACCCTTCAAAATCAATTGCCATCTTACAGAAAAGACACTGAATTCTCTTGAGACTTTACATTCCAGTAGAGATATTTTCAGAAATTACGAACTCAATCTGTTTTTACAATGCTTACCTAACCCTACCTCCTTACAGGCAACTGCACTATCTCTTAACACATTTACTGCCTCAGAGACAGCAGTACATCAAAGAATAAAATTGATGCTCTCCTAATTGCTCTTTAACAAACAGAAAGTAATCTACTCATGCCTAAAGAATCACTTTTCTTGGTAGCAAGGCAGGTGCTAGAAAAAAGGCCTTGATTTACTACAGAACCCAAATTGAGTTTGCAGAGCTAGAAGCTAGAAATAAATCTTGTTATTTAGGAATGGAGATATTTTTCTCCAAAGGTTTGAAATACTAGGCTTGGAATATAATGAGGCTGTTACTATAGACAGTTCCCATGGATAAGCATAGTTTATGACTTGATTTACCACTGATTCAACTCACTTGTGTAAATTTACACATATTAGTTTTACTGGTTGTAACAATTCTAAAGTGGACTAGCTATGCAGAGTCATTATTGAGCAATAGTTCACGGTTTTTATCACACTACTAAGTGTCTCTCAGTCATCACGTCTGAACCACAGGGAAAACAAAATGACATTCGAAGCAGAGATAGGAGGATTCATGTAGTGCATTAATGTAAAATAACAGCTGAGCTGTAAATTTGGGCTTTAGCTTATTTTGCAGTATCCAGATACTTATCCAGTTTCCTTATCCAGACAGTGCCTGCAGATCTTTGGTTTTTTAGCCAGCTTTGAAAATTAAGTAAAGTATAGTCATGAGAATCTCACTAGTTTAAGACACAAGCACCTCCTACACTTAGCAGTGTGCTTTCTGCAACGTTCCTGACACTTCAGAAGCACCTTTTCTACAGGATATCCCACAACAATTTCATCATCCACTGCCAGAATCACATCTCCAACTTTGATACGTCCATCCTGGAAAAACACAAAATAAAAAATATGAACTATGGATGCTATCCAAAAAACATTCTTCATTCCCTAATCAGATTTTAAATGTTCTCACCTTCGCAGCTGCACCATGATCTGTTAAGCTTTTAATAACTACTCCATTAGTTGTGTCTTCCTCACTAATGGCAATTCCAAAGCCTCCTTGATCCTGGGGCAAACAGAAAAATGTAAATGGTTAAGTACTGTGACATCAAAATGTTAGAATACAATCACTAAAGACTAGTGAAGCCTACTGACATATCAAGCCTGGGGTTTCACAATGCACCAATATTTTTATTTTAAACTACTTCTGGAATAGATTCTGCTAACCTACAAACAGTATATTGACTAGCAAGATAAATCAGAAACACTTCTGAACTCAAACCCACTCCTTTGAAAATTACACGGTAAATTGCGATTCAGTTATTACTTTGAACAATCAGGGCATTGATTTTACCTGAGGAACCATCAGTAGACGGCAATAAAAAGTTTACCAAATAGACCAAGAAAATACTTTTTCCAGAGACAAAAAACAATTGACAAATCAAAATCAGTCGTTTTATGAGGAAAGCTTTGGAGTCCATCCCCAAACAGGAAGAACAGATCTCTAGATATTTATTTTCTGACTTCTAGTAACTAAGACTTTTGCTATAACAGGGACAGCATTGCAAAATTGAATGGCTACTGAATAAAAATGTGACTGAATTAAATTCAGCACATACCTTAGGAAGTTCCACATACAGAATGTTTTTACATGAACTCAAGTCAGAAAATGCACTCGGGTTCGCAACACTGTTATCAATCTAAGAGAAAAAGAAAATGCAGCTGTAAGTGACTATATCCAATATTTTGCACCAAAACAAAGTAGTGTGCAAACGTTTAAAGTAAGTCTGCTCATTTTCTAGTTTCACTTAAACTTCTAAAACCCTATTGATGGGAATATTACACTTACTTCACAGTACAGAAGAATACAAATGAAAAAAAAAATTCATCACAGCTATAATAACTTAAGCAACCTTCTAAAATCTCTTGTGTTTCTATGGGTTTCTTTCTCTTCTACTGCATTTCCTAAACAGACAGGCTCCTCCTCTATCCGGAACAGTATTAGTATTTTAGTCAAATAAGAAAAGCAAGTATTTACTTTACCTCTTGATGTTGAAGTGTCCCTGAAGTACACTGTGAAGCCTCTACTGACTTTGCAGGGCAAACAGCCATCTGATTTACTGCATCTTTGTTTCTGAAAAATACTCAGTTAAAGAATGTAGTGCTCAAAAGCACATCTATGCTACCAAAATTAAAAATAACACTGTGTGAAACTTGAACACATTAAAAATTAAACTTTTTCAGCCAAACCTTTAACTAGAACTTACCTGATAAAGATTACTTTAACTTTAGATGGTGCACATTTGATTATTGAAGAAGCATTCTGATGAGTCCTTCCATAAAGGATTTGGCCATTTATCTAGATAAGGAAAGGCAGCAATTATTTATCAAAACATTTTAATTCCTTACACTTAAATTAATTTTTAAGTCTTAAAAAAATCCATATCACTGCATAGAAATAAGTCATGTCCTACTTTTACCCCCTTTTTCCAGTAAAAAAATTCACTATAGTTTGACTTCAGACTAACATTGCTACAGTGCTAAAAATGTCAGTCTCTGAGTTATATTGGGTTGACTTGGCATATCATCTATTTTTACTTGACATTGATCACTTCATGACTGATGAAGTGATTAAGCAGGGCCATGGGAAATTCTGACCATAACAAATAAATGAATTGCTTATATCCTGCAACGAAATTGTTATTATTTATTGAATCTCAGGCACTTCAAATCCCTGAGCCAAGCACTTTATACACGGAAGTCTTAACACTGGCACATTTAGCAGAGTTTTATGATAATTTGATGATGAAGAGGGACTTCTTGCAGTTCTGTATGTCAGAGAGGAGCCAGGAAACACCAACACTTTAGGAAGCAGGAAGGAGACAACTGCATATTAACTCAAATGAACTATGGAGGATTCTTCTCAAACCAATCAGAGAAGCAGTGATACTGGATCCAGTGTTCACCAGGGCAGATGAACTCATCAGAAAGACTGAGACTGGAGGCAGCCTCAGCTGTAGTGACCATGCCTTGGGTAAATCACTGATCTCAAGGAACACAGGCTTGAAAAAGATCAGAGTCAGAACTAACTCTGATCTTCAGAATAATTGACTTCCAGCTGTTAAAAGAATTAGTGAATCTTACAGAAACTGTCCTTAGGGACACAGGACCTCACCAGTACTGGTAGCTTTTTGAGGATACTCCATCCTCATGTTTAAGAAATCAAGTTAGGCAAGCTGTTAACCAGCATGGCTAAACAAGGATCTGCTCCACAAACTGAGGAGTAAGAAAGAAATGCATAGCCAGTGGAACTAGGGACAGATGATCTGGGAAGAGTACATGATTATGGTTTGGATGTGCATACAGACAGGTTAAGGAATACTAAGGCACAGAAGAAAGGGGCTTTAGCAAGGGATGTAAAAAGTTACCAGAAGGGGTTCTATAAGTGTAAGGGGTAAGAAAAGAAAGGCCAAGGAGAGTGTACCTCCCTGACAAACAAGAATGGACTGCTGGTGGAAATGGATATGGAGAAGGGTGAGGAACTTCAAAAGTTCTTAACCTCAGTCTTCAATGACAGTCTGGCTTCTTACATCTCCCAAGTTACAGAACCTCTAGGTGGGGGTTGGGAGAAGCAAAGCATCTCCCAACAAAAAGCAAGTTTGAGACCACTTGATGAAACTTGTGAAGGCACAAGTCAATGGGGTTTGATGATCTGGAATCCAGGCTCCTGAGGGAACTGGCTTATGTAGCTGCCAAGGCACTCTCCATCCTACTTAAGTCACAGAGGTCAGGTAAAGGCCCCAGTGACTGGAAAAAAGAAAGCATCACTCTCACTTCTTGAAAGTCAAGAAAGGAAAACCTAGGGAATCATAGACCATAGAGGCCCATCTCTGTACCTGGAACCATCATGAAACAGATCTTTGTGGAATCAATGTTAAGGCACGTAGAAGACAAGGAGGTGATTTGAGACAGCCAGCACAACCAATGACATCTACTTAAGCCTCTGTAAGGCCTTTGACAAAGTTACACACAATGTCCTTATCTTCAAATAAGAGAGAGACAGATTTGAAGAGTGGACTATTTGATGGATAAGGAACTGGCTGGCTAGCTGGATGGAGTTGTGATCAATGGCTGTGTGTTCAGGTGGAGGCTGATGACAAGTAATGGCTCTTTTCTGGGACCAGGACTCTTTAATATCTTTATAAATGAAAAAGACGAAGAGATTGAGTACACTCTCAGCAGATTTGCAGATGACACAAAGATCCTGTGCCTACATGAGACCCCACCTCAAGTACTGCATTTATTTATGGAACTCTCAGCGCCAGAAAGATGTGGATCTGTCAGAGCAGCTCCACAGGAGGGCCATGAATAGGATCAGAGGGCTGAAGCACCTCTTCTGTGAAGACAGGCTGAAAGAGTTGTGGTTGTTCAGTCTGGAGAAAAGCAAACTCTGGGAAGACCTCACTGCAGCCTTCCAGAACTTAAAAGGGGCTTACAAAAAAAAAGAAGACTAACATTTACATGAGGTGATATGGATATGACAAGGGGCAATGGTTTTAAACTGAAAGAAGGAAGTTTTAGATTAGATGTCAGGAAAAAACTCTTTACCCAGAGGACAGTGAGGCACTGGAAAGAGCTGCCCAGAGAAGCTGTGGATGCTCCATCCTTGGAAGTGGTCAAGGCCAGACTGAATGAGACCTGAGGAACTTGATCTGGTAGCTGGCAACCCAGACCACTGAGGAAGACTTGCAAGTAGATGATCTTTAAG
The DNA here is from genome assembly GCA_026413545.1 of Cichladusa arquata. NCBI lineage: Eukaryota > Metazoa > Chordata > Aves > Passeriformes > Muscicapidae > Cichladusa > Cichladusa arquata. The sequence goes on from JAOTQP010001195.1 coordinate 2,372,284, forward strand.
GTCCCTTCCAACACAAGCCATTCTATGACTCCACACTTACTATCTGAAGATGTGACCTGGCAATATTTTTTCCATTTGGCAGAGCAGACTAGTCACTGTAACACCTTGAAGCACCAAGGATTCAGATAGGAGAGGAGCTATCAGTGTGGATTTGCAGACTAAGGCCATTATTTACTTGCATTTTGTAAGTTCAGTTTTTTCTTGAAAATGGAAAGCCATGGTGCTGAAGTTAAGCCAAGAAAAGAGAAATGATTGAAAAAGGACAATCTGGACTTACACAAAGGGACAGTAATAAAATGCATACAGGTAGCACTAATAGAAGCAGAGACACAGCAAAGCAACAGATGCAATACACTGTAAGGAGGGCTGAGCATAACACCAACCACCTTCCACGCAGTGTGCACCAGGCATGGCCACAGGGATACTGAGTCTTGTCATTTACACTGGAGTTCACAACCCAAATGCAGCACCTCCTGCAGTGTTTGCCACAGCCTTGCAAAAAATACATGGTCAGGCTGCCAAGTGGGGGGATAGGACGTGGCCCTCAATACCTGATGGACAGCTACTTGGGAGTATAGGGACCAAGCTCAGATGTCTCCTCTCAGAAGAAATTGAGGCAATTTCTTAGCATTAGTCTTCAAGTTTACAGTGTGGACAGTAAGAAGGAAATCATAAGACTGTAGATTCAGACAGATGTGTTTCAACATGTTTCCAAAATATTCCACTTCTTCAACATCAGGATTCTCAAAACAAATGTTTTGAGTTAACTGTCTCACAATACTGGAGTCTGCAATGAAGCTCCCGCCATGAGACTTGGTCCACAGTGCCAGAAATCCTTTAATTTCTTTCCTAGTCTGCAAGTTCCAGCCTATGTAATTTACTGTCTCCATATCTCCCTCAAGCTTTGTTCAAATTCATTATTCCCTCTCTGCACCACTTTCCCAGTATATCCTACACACTTCACATACAGCTTTGAAGTTACACCAAGCATTTCCATGAGGGTAATGTTACCTACTGCTATCAGAAAGAATGAGAAAAACTATAGTAAGGAATACATCTCCAAGTATCATCAACTGGGCTATGGGAATACAGAAACATTAGTTATGCTTCACATAAGTACTTGAAATGCTAACTGCATGTTTAGTGGTTCGGTCACTCCAATCCACTAGAAAACAGCACCCAAACACATAATGAGTTAGAAGTCCATAATAAAATTAGTTCTGTTCCTGTTTCCCCAATTTAATTTCCACATTCTGTGTTACACAATATAAAAATATTCTGGTATTATCACACTTCTAGAAAATAGAGAAGTAATTAGAAAGTCTAGAGTACTCCACAGATGGGTGGACTAGAGAACTTCAGTATTTTTCACCGTCTGCAATTCACTGCCACTCCATACATCTCCATAACTCAAACTGCTGCCGTCCCACATTTCTACTGAATACGCCTCCATTCAAAATTGCAGAACCTTCTGAGTTGGAAAGGACCCACAAGGATCACTGAGTTCAACTCCTGAGTGAATGATGCATACAGGGATCTATCCCATAACTTGGCGTTATTATAACCAGGGAAAAAAATGCTGCACCTATTTGGCATACATCAGAAGGAAAATCTGATAGCATAGTGATATGAACTTGGATATATTTGGGATTTCAAAGTCCATGAAAAACATATATAGCTCAGCAAGAGTCTGGTATTTGAATTCAGTACATTTGGGCGTCAGTATAAATTGCAGAAACTTACCTCTAGCAACTCATCTGCAATCTGTAACCTGCCATCTTTTCCAGCTGCTCCATTTGGATCAATTCCCACTATAAAGACACTCATCCTGGATCGGTCTTTGTTACCAGCAAGACTAAGTCCCAGACCTGTCTTTCCTTTTTCCAGTTCAATCATGTGTAGCTCCCCTGGTAGATTTCCATAGCGCTGCATGATCTTTTCTAAATGTAAAAGTGTGGGTAGCAGAGGTTGGATTTACATTAGAAAGTTTCACAAGTCACCTAGAGAGTCAAGATCAGTGCTCAGTGGGCAGTATGTGGCAGAAGAAGCCCAAAACAGGTGATTAAACTTTCAGTGTAAACCACACCTTCTTTTAAACTAAGCCTTAGGTTATTTATAATAATATTTTTAGCTTCTTGTTTTCCTTATAACTTCAGAAAATATTATAACTTTTCTTAAAAATAAAATTCATACACAAAAGTAATCCTCTCTTCAGTAGCACTTTCAAGTAACAGATAACTATCACATCAATCACTGCCAACAGTTATCTGGATTACACTGAAATTCTTCAAGTAGTCCTACATTGAATTTGGACGATGAAGAAACAAAAAAGACTGCAGTGCAATGAAGA
>JAOTQP010001195.1:2937232-2955660 GCA_026413545.1 Cichladusa arquata
GTGCGCATTTGTTCTAAATCATCAAGGCTTTGCAGGGCAATGATTTTGTTCAAAATCTCATGATTTCTGAACAGGTCTCAGGATTTTGAAAGTGGGGGCTGAGCAATTTTTCTGCTGCCATGGAAAAACATGTGAGGTATACCAAGCAGCAAAGAGGCTGAAAGAGGCATAATCAAATTTCCTTTACTTTTGAAAATCTTGGTTTCTTTTCACAATAGGAAGTGCCTTTCTAATGATTAGTGAAAAACACAGGTCTCGAGAAAGGCTTCTTTGTCTTTGGACCCAGTGGTCTTCATCAGTGCTCCAACACTACCTTTAGATAATATTTTGATATATTTTCCTTTAAATGGTGCTTTTAACAAACTAGAAGAATAAGAACATTCACTTTCCTGAAATGAATGGCAAAGCCCCAATCACTACCCAGCCCTCATCTACAGGACCCAGGCAGATTCATATTCTTTTCTGCAGATCCAGCAGAGGGAGCTGGTTTTATCCAGAAAAAAATGCTCAGTTGAAATAGCGAGGTGTTTAAATTTTGGGGAAAAAAACATTGTCTAACCACACGAAAAAGTCAAAATTATATGAAACAAATTATTAAGTCTTAACAGACAAATCATTTGGAATGGTTTTTGCACACAATTGTGTGATCTAGTAATACAACACAAAAACCCCAAACCAAAACCAAACCAAACAAAAAACCAGCTAACAAACCCCAGGATCTGTGTTTGACTGTAATAATATTTTCATTGAGCTACACTTTTAGTCAAAGTGAAGTCTAAAATCAGGATCAATTCTGTGATTTCATTCATTGTAAAAATGTATATCATGAGAGGCACAGCAGTTCTCTCTGCTTAAAATTATTATTTGTATTAGGGCAACAGCATCTAAGTAAAACTATGAAATTGTATTGGTTAATACATAGGAAGACTTTAAATATGCAAAACCTATTATTGTTGTTCAGACTATTGTATTTGAGTCACATTTAGGAGATCATTATATGCGCTGCTGTTAAAATTATACACCTGATGCGATTTATTTAATTTGTTTCACCTAAGAGTTGAAAAATATCTTTCTATCAGACATGATCATTTACTTTGTTGGCTTGATTTTACAGTTATTAAAAATAATGTTGTCTAGATTTCACAGACATGAAAAATAAGGATTTTTAGTTAAATGTCTTGCTGAGAACTGGGTGAGAATAGAGAAATCATATATCTGGGCTCTATTAGGTTTGCTCTCCTCACAAAATACCAGAGCAATGAATGCACTGTAGGCTAAGGAGACTGATTGCGTGCTGCAAAATGAGGGAAAGTAAGGTCATGTTTGATAAACATTTCTTAGTATTGGTTATCACAGAAGAAGTGATTAATTGTCTCTGGCTTACATTAACCTTTTCAGGTTATATCTATTTAAGACAACTCATATAATTATTTTTTGGTAGTTGCTTGATTGCATAAATATTGGGATACTACAGCTGTAATTGCTACTAATGCATCCTAAAGAGAAATCTTTAATTATGCTTCGGAATACATCTGATTTTGAAATGACATACCATTTATAGTATTAATATCTCAATATCATAGGCATATATCTCAATATCATGTCTCTTCTGAGAAGCAGACATTTGTTAACATTAAGAAATTACATTCTCACAGTGCTTTTGAGAGTCAGTTTACAGATGTGTTCTCATCTTGGCCAGGACCCAGAGGTTTATTCTGTACACCTTACACCTTCTGTACACCATTGCCAGGGGAAGGGGCAAGGTACTCACTGTCTTCTGAGAAGGGAGAAAAAACAGTGTAATTTTCTGCCGTTGTTCATTGCCTCTATGGTGAGCATTTTTGCATTTGGATCACTCTCTCTTCCATATTTTTATTAATATTGTGGCTGTTACTATTTGTTTTCTTGTATCTTTGCTGTTTAAAGCAGATTGCTCTTATCTCAAAGCAGGATCTTCAGCTTTTGTACCTCCAAATCTCAACTCCATCCTGCCAGAGTGACAAGGGGAAGGGGAGTGGGGAGTGAATGAGCAGCACCTGATTTGGTGGGCATTGAGTTGGGAATTACCATTCCTAAACCACGTCAAGGTGAAAAACCAGCCCGTAGATTGAATGATGTTCCTACATATCGTGGTCAGATGGTGCAAGCCTGTGGCCAGTCTTCCTAGTCCCTTTCATACTGCTGACGGGGCAGGTATCAACCACTCTAAGCTAGGTTACTGTTATTGCTCCCTGTCAACATTCCCTGAAATCAGGAGTGCCTATGTCTCACTCCTAACTAGTCTTTTAGTCTTTCCTGCCTAGTGATTGTGTGTCATCCTGAGGGCCTGCTTAGAGGGTGAACACAAGGCTGGTTATGCCAGTGGTTTTAATCTCTGGAACAGAGAGAGGTGACAGCAGGAAACCCAGTTAAATTACAAAAAGTACAGGATGTGAAACTGCAATCAATTTACAGCTCCAAACTTTATAAAATCTCTTTCCTCATCCCATGTTTAAGATGATTCTGATGTACTTTAAAGAGGGAAAGATAGAGACATGGTGAGAATTATGTGGCAAACAACACTACTGCTTACACAGAAAACCTGGTGTCACTTTCCTTTTTGCACCACGTACAATTATTTTCTTTTTTTCTTTTTGCTTTACCAAAATACTATGTATTAAAAGCAAATTTTCGATGTAGTGAATCCAATCAGATCAATGAAAATCTCAGTTTTCCAAATATTCAAAATATAGAGCCAATTGATTAAATCACTATGAAACAACAATTCTCTGTTTTCAGGATCTATTTAATAGAACTGAAAAGACTTTAATAGTTTTTAATTCAGTTCTAAGGTCAAGTTTATAATATTATCCAGTTCCTAGACTGATTTTTAACCTGGTAATATTTAAATATTTTGTTATGTCACAGATTGTTATTTCACAAATTGACCAATTGTTAGAGTTTTTCTAAATATAAGTATTCTCTAAAACTGTTCAAACATCTCTCAGACCATTCAATTGCAGAGCCAGGAGTCATGCATTAGATTTCTGAAGGAAGTCAGAAGCTTGACATTATTGTGCCTGTTCCTTATGAGCTCTTTCTAGCTAAATCTTAATAACCAGACAAACATATACCACATGATTTTTATACTTTGCAGCTTTGGACCATAACAAAGCATCATGAATATGAGATCTTAACCATTTTTAGCTACATGTAGAATCTTAAATAAGACAATTGCAGATTTTTTTAAACAATATGTATGTGGGGTATGGTATAAATTTTTGGTTTATTCACTTGTTTGCATTCATCAGATACAATAAAAGACCATAGCATGGAGTGTAATGTCTTTCTAACTTTAGGATTGAAAACACTACAAAGTTCTGCTACCTCCAGAGTTTCAAAGGCCTCTATTAGAAGTGGCTCTCATTCTGTCATCCCTTGAGCAGACTTTCCTGACTCCCAATAGCTTCTGGAAAAAGTAATTTACACTACAAAATCTGACCATAATAATCTGAACATCTTTGTTATAATGCTAACTAACCTAATCATTTTTAAAGTATTTTTTGTAACCAAGATAGAAAATATTATATAGGTTTATATAAGCATTTATATAGGTTTTACATTGCAGGTTGTTGAGCTCATTTAAGTAACTTTCACGACACTGCACCCAATATAAGGGTACCAATTGAATTAAAGGGGTCTATCCCCAGAAAGAAAAAATAGTACAGTAAATAAAAGAAAATAAAAATTACAGTATCTTTTCATTGCAATCCAAAAATTCTCACAGAAGCAGGAATAGTGCTAGCATGTTTGTGGTCAATATCTGTCAGTTGTCAATGGGATGATATCTGCAGGGAAATGAACTTGAGTTCTCATGGGCACCCTGCTACGCTGCTGTTATCTCAATGACTGTTCTCCTAGCCTGACGCTTTAGATGGTGTTGTCAGCATTATACAGAATGAACTTGTGATATATTTATTATACACCATCCACTATGCTTGTGAGGTTGTTTAAAAAATTTAAAGTCTGAAGAAAACATTGAAAACAGATGAGAAAAGACTTTTTGACGGCCAAATGACAGCAAGAATAGTCCTGTCTTGATTACATACAGGGACTTAAACATGGGATGTTCTGAGCAATATTCTGGTGATGCCAAGGTTGCCTTTCTTTGAAATATATCCCTAAAAAAAGCTCAGAGAAGAAACCTGAAAGTATCTGTACAGAAGGTAAAGCACTATTTCAAGCAAAATTATACAAACATTTGATAAATTTTCACAAAAGTTCACATAATTGATCTGGGTATGGACCATCTTGTCTTTTGTTAGTCTCTTGTTACTTGTGTTGTGACATGATTTTACACTGGAAATCATGACCTACCAGCAGCAGTTGAAAGACAGAAGGAATCTGTGTTAGTACCTTTAGGAACTGGCTTTTTTTTTTTTTTTTTTTTTTTGTTTCCTGAGATAACAACGAGTGCAGTCTGATAGCTGAAGACAAATGCTTGGCAGTAGCAGTGGAATTTGTAAAGTTGATCCAGCCACAGGTGCTATGATCTGGTGACAGTAGGCAGATGTGGCTGCCGCCATTTATCTATACCTTCAGCACCACAAAGCAAGACTCCCTGGCAGACTGGTATTGCTTCTGATCCATGCATTTCTGATGTTTGCTAGGAATGGCAATACATTGCTAGGATTATACTATGCTGATAATGTATTAGAGGAATCAAGCAACAAGCCATTAAGATGATGATTTCAGGAAAGCAACAAAGCGTTTTGAACTGAAGAAGCACAGGACTTGAGATACACACAATAAAAAACCAAAGCATTCATGTTTGCTGTTGATGCTAATGAGGACAATGCTGCCTAGACACAGGTGAAATTACGAGATGTTTGATTTTGGAATTTCGACAGAAAGGTCATTTCATGCTTTGTTACCTAAGTGTGTTGATGGAAATCTTCATATTGGAACATGTCAGATAAACCTGTTTATTTCCATGAAGAAAATATCAACCATATTAAAAATTGTTCTAGGTTTCTGTGCACCTTGTTTTATGAAAACTGAGCTTCTAGAGTCTAATTAATTTTCAAATAATTTTTCCTTTTATAAGCATTCTCTTAATTTAAAAATTGATTTTGAAATCCTTTTCCTATTTTGAAAGATGCCCAGGTAATCATCCATGATCAGATTCACTTTGGTTATAGGATTGAAATTATCTGATGAGTATTCCCCTTGTAACAGCTGGTCTGAAGTTTTCACCAGTGCTCTGCATAAGAGAAGTGTATAAACATTTCCTTTGTGCTTCTGCATCATGGTTATCTTTCCCAAGAACAAGCTGTAAATCAAATTAAGTCTGAGTTCTGTAAAATTTCTCTCACTACTGCCATAGTCACCATAGAATCATAGAGTAGTCTGGGTTGGAAGGGGCCTCAAGGATCATCTAGTTCCAACCCCTCTGCCATGGGCCTTCCACTGGGCCAGGTTGCTCCAAGTATTATCCAACCTGGCCTTGAACATTTGAATGAGGCATCCCTAATTTTGCTGGGAAGCATGTTCCAGTGCCTCACCACACCTACATGCTTTTGAAAATAATCTCTGTCCATCTTTTTTGTAGGCTCCCTTCAGGTACTGGTACATTAGGTCTTTCCTGGCTGAACAAACCCAACTCTCTCAGCCCTTCCTCATGGGAGAGGTGCTCTGATGGAAAAGTTTCTTCTGAATAGACTCAGTACAGTACTGTCTGAACAGCCAAGCAATCTGCATCTGCTTGGCTCCTCTGCACTGTAACATCCAAAAGTCAGAATTTTGCAAGTGAGTCTTTAATGTTTGTTTAAAATGGTGGCCTTGATTGTAGCTATCTATGTGTCTACATCAATTATGAGTACAAAAGGTAGGATTTCAAACCAGAAGCCTCCTAAAAACAGTCTGTTCCAATCTGACATGCTCATTACAGAAGTATACATTGCCTCTGAACTGCTTTAGAGCTAGAACAACCTTCAAAAAAAAACCCCAAAAACTAATATTGGTCATGAGTCAAGACAGGTTTTGGCATATGTGTTCCAGATAGACTGAAGCAGCTGAATGTGATCGGTTTAACTTTCAGTATCTACCCTTATTCCCCTCTGGTTTCTTTTATGTGAGTCATGTTCCTGCATCAGAACTCCAACTCAACAGAGTCATTGGATGTTTTATGGGTTTCCTCAGGATCACATAGTCTAATTTGCCAGATAGATTTACTTAAAGGTACGTTTATTATCCAGTGTATTGTTTAGACACTAAAAAAATCATATCTCAGTAAAAAACATTCACTATCTTTTACATTAAAGCATACTAACTTAAGATGAGAAATTAATTGAATTTAATTGAATTAATTTAATTGAATTAATTGAAATTAATTGAAGTAATTTGAAACTGTGAAAGGTGTGTATCATCAAACTCAGGTTATGCTAAAGGATTTTTTTAAAAACTTTATTGGAAAATACACCAACACACTTCAAACCCAAATATTTTTTCTGTCTAATATTACCTTGCATACATACCCTAAACATTCTGCAGCCTGCATTAAATTCTCATAAAATCTTCTACACATAACAACTCAGACAACTAAAAAGTAAGCATAATATGAGGCTCAATTTCTACATTTTGCGTAGTTGCAGAGATAATGCTGTGTTACAAGCTTTTAGTTTAACCAAGAATTCCTCAGACTAATTAAGTGATGCCTTGTCATTAGGATAATTGCTATGAAACTTAGTTTATCAAAGAATTTACTTTGGGATGCACACGCCTTAGGGAGGTTCATTTTTCTCAGGAAAGCGCACAGGCCTTAGCAGCTGACCTAGCTCTTCTGCATCCTTAGCATAGCACAGGAAGAAGCCTCTTGCTCTGCAGCCATTTTGCTGGAAGTTATGTTAGTATTTAAGTGTGCAATAACTCATAGCACGTGCTACTTCATGGGCTACTTTACACTGATATAATGTAAACAGAGCAGAAGTTCAATCCAGTGAAAATTTAAGTCATGATTCACAAGGAAAGACAGGCAGTAACGTAAGGTGAAGATTGCAGGGTGAGAGGATTTCACCAGCAGCAGCAGCAGAATCTGAACTGTGGCAGTACCATTTCCTGCAATATTAAAAACTGCAGAGATGACTCTGCAGATGCCTTGGGGCAGAGGTTTCCAGAAGACCTGCTGGTGCTCAGCACCATTAGGCCAAGATTCTGAATTTCCAAATGAATCAAGGTCTTATCTAAATTTCAGCCACCACAGTCAGCTAAAGAAACTAACATGCTATCAAGCCAAGGGGTCCCCAGAGCCACACGCTTTGTATTCAGACATGCTGACACAGTTTAATGTGACAGGTTTTTCCCTCGATGCCAACAGCGACTAGTCATGTTTAACAGCTCCAAACGCACAAGATGAGTCGAAGGCAGAAGCTTTGATTCATACCTACTAACACTGCAATCATGCTTTTTAGTTTAAAATTTATAAAAAACACTCATTTTCTTGAATGACACACAGTACCACACAATTAATAGATTTGCATTGGGGTTTGTGACAATAATAGGGTTTTTTTCAACAAAAGAGAGGTATGGAGGATGGAAGCAACAGAGAGAGACTACTGGGCTGCAAGTAGGCCTTAAATATGAAATGGAAAGGAATTTTATCTACACTAGACCATGCACAAGTATTACAGATGTAAAAGTCTCTCATTTAACACAAAGTCTTACTAAGAATTGCAATTAAACCTACGCATACATGTATAGGTACAGAAATGTGGCCTTGTGTCACATTGATAAAATAATTCAAACCTTAGGATCAAATTGAGAAGCGCAAATACTGGGACAGAATAAAATCAAATAAATTGAATTAATTTGCAGTACAATTGTGAATTCTCCTTTCATTATTCCAGCACATAGAACCAGGTATTTGGTGTATGTTGTATGTGCACACACAATATTGGGTGAAGATATTTTAAAAAAGAAATAGAGGAAATAAAAAGACTGTAGTCTGAATACAGTGGGAAACTGACATATTTTTATTTATTTGTGGCGGCTAGATAGAAAACTCCTTTTTTCATAATCACATGGAATTTGCCTGAAACAATGTATTCTATATTCATTCACTTTGGCAAAATGAGAAGCTGGAAAATTCTAGGAAATCTTGCTAATCTATACCTTTAAACATTCATATCCATCACTGGGTACCTCTAACTCCCAGGAGAAATATAGCACACACATGCTGGGCAAGATGCATGTTATAAAGCCTTTGTCAATACTGAAAACATAGAAGTAGTTTTTGTACCAACTAAGATGCTCAGTTTCCAGCTACTGCTTACTTCTCTGGCTCACACAGACTTTGTGAATTTTGAGAGGGAAGACAGTGAAGCTTTCAGTATCTCATTTCTTGGCACTCATGGACTACCTCTGCTCAACTGCCTGTGCTGTTAAGCACTTAAATACATTACAGAAGTGTTTAAAAAATTTACAAAGTGCTGCCATTTTATTTTTGGATAACAGGTTTGTGTTGCTCTTATTGTTGGGTTTTCTCCTTTTCCCAAGGATCATTAAGGCTGGCTGGCCCCTCTGAAAATCTCTAGTACCATGGTGACTTGAGCAGAGTTGGCCACAGAGAGTTGCCCAAGACAATATTAAGTCAAGTTTGAATTCCTCAAGGAGGGAAACTCCACAACTTCTCTGGGCAATTGTTGTTCAACTACCCCCACAGTAAATAAGCTTTTCTTATATTTAAAAATAATTTCCTTCATTTTAATTTCTGCCCATGACCTTCTGTCCTATCACTTCATACAACAGATAGGAGCCTGGCTCCAACATCTTCACCCTCCCATTAGATATTTATGCAGATTGATAAATTCCTCCCCCAAGCCTGCTCTTCTTGAATGTAAAGAATCCCAGTTTCACTGTTTAAGCTGCAAGCTCTTCATCATCTCAGTGGATCTTCAGTGGACTCGCCCCAGTATCTTCATATCTCTCTTTTGGCTGAGAGCCCAGCACTGGACACAGCACCCAGATGTGTCTCACCTGAGAGGTCAGAGAGAGGGTCACCTCTCTTGACCTGTTGTAATGTTCTGCCTTGCAGCCAAGGTGGCTTTTGGTCTTTGCCTCAAGGGCACACTGCTGGCTCATGGCCAGCTTGGTGTCCATCAGGATTCCCAGGCCATTTTCTGCCACTTTTCTCTCCTGTTGGTTGGCCCCCAGCACGTGCAGGTGCATGGGGTTGCTCGTCCCTGGGTGCCAGGTTTAGCATTTTCACTTGTTGAGTTTCCAGGAGTCCCTGTCAGCCCATTTCTCATCCTGTTGAGGTCCCTTGGGATGGCAGCACAACCATCTGGTGTATCCACCAATTCCTTCCACTTTTTAAACTAATTAACAAAATTGTGAAGATACTTGGTATTATCAATCTTTGCTTGTTATCACTGTCAGACAGAGAATTAAAAAGTGACACTAAATGGCAGGTATGAGATCTTTAGTAAGACAATTATTAGAATAACTCTACTAAGAACACTTATGTTTTGAAACCTTAACTCTTAAGCCTGAACAGAAATCTTTCTTTAATGACTCACTGCTGTCAAGGCCTGTTATTTCACTAGATTTGATATTTTTCTGCCAGGTCTGTTCAAAACCTGTCACAATGTGCCAGCTTGCTATGACAGTCCAGTGGCTGGTATTGTGTGTTATGGCAACTTTGGTTCAAATGTGGCTTACAGTAGGAAGGGAACATGTGTTTTCATGTTTCCTTTTCAACAGCTTTTAAAATAATTATTTAACTCTGAATGTACTTTCACCAAGCTCTCTCTACTTTCACCCCACTTCTCTCTGAAAACAGAAAGAAAACGCACAGACCAAAAATATTGCACGTTTGAATATTGGCCAGACAGAAGGCGATGGAAGAGTTCATCACCAGACTGCAGCTGCCAGAAGGAGCAGGAGTGTTTTTCTGGGACCACGAGCAGCGTTTCACGTTTGTTCACACCGCGCGCGTCCGGCAGCGCCGCGCCCAGCCGGGGACGCGCGGGTCGCCGCAGCCGCGGTGGCCAGCCGGGCGGGGGCCAGCCGGGCCGCGTTCTAGCCAGCCCACGCTAGATGGCAATGCTCGCCCGGCTCGCAAGGCTGCCTCGGACATGCCCTCTGTCGCCTGTGGCGGCCGCAGGAGCCTGGGTCCGAGCCGGTCGGGGCTGTGCCGGTCCGCACGCCTGGGACGCCGGCAGCTCCGCAGCGCAAACCCTCCCTCCGCAGAACCCACCTCTGTGCCCCATGCGCAGAGAAACAGCCGAGACAAAGCGGCAGCTGCGCAATAGAAATGGCTCGTTATCATACGGCTCATTGCTACCTCGCAAGGTGCTTGGCGCTCTTCGCACCGTGAGCTTTTTGTCTCGTTTTGTGTGATTTCGAGGTCACACAGATGTTGCCGTACTAATGTCTGGGGCAACATTTTCTCTGGTTTAACACACTCACTCAGTTTTTAAACAAATGTTCTTGTGTTCTCCCAGCAAACATTAATTTCTTTTTATTATCTGAACCCAAGGATTACTCAACACAAAGGAAAATTCCAGAAGAGTTTTTCCAGAAAGAGCAGCAAAGAAGGCATTAAATTACATGCAAATTATTTCTTCACTATGAAGCATATTTACTCCAAGAATTATGCACTTAAAAGATTAGTAATCAATAGCAGATTGATGGAAGAAATGGAAGACATCATGTCTAAGTATAAATTTGATACAAGAGAAGCAAAACAGTGCTGGAAGCTCAGTGTCCTTTTTGGGGAAAGGTCAGGAGAGGATGATGCAACTGGGAAGATTCTGGCACAAGGTGGGAAAATGGTCTAGTAAGATTCTCTGCCTATCAAAGCAACTTCCATTCCTCCTGCCCATACTGCCTAGTGGGTGTTTCTGTCTATTAAGGCGGGGGTTCTAAGGACCAGTGGTTTTCCTGTGTGGGGATGGTGAGGGAGGGAAGCTGGCTGAAAGATATAAGGGAATAAATTTTGAAGAGACACTCTCAAGCACCTACTGTTGGCACTTTGTATGACTGAATCATGTTGCAATACAGTTTTAATTAGTTCTTAATAAAATATGCTCAAAAATTTATTAACAGACTTCGATCTTGTAATCTATTGGAGTTTAATCCATAGATAGCTACACATCCTGATGACTGAATTAAAAACTGCTAATTTTGACCAAATGAGTTCTTCATAGTGAATCACATGGCCTGACTACAGGTAAAAAGACGAAACAGGTTGAAAAAGGAGGAAGCAACAAAAACTAATTTTTGACAAAGAGATTCATGTTTCTGACAGTTGAGGCCAGATTCTTAAAACTTCTTTTTACTGAAGGTAATGTGTGTCCTTCTGATATCAAACATCATTCAGGCAACCAGAGTATTCAGAACTCTTGAGAAACTTCCTTCAGGTGTTTGTTCAGACCTAAGTAAGGAAGCAAGACTGGCTTGAAACTATTAAGATGAAAAGGGATTGCTTTCAAAGCAGGGTGTACATAACTCTGAAGACCTTCAGGGAATATTTAATTCCATTAAAACTATCTATCAGCAAACAAAATTATGAACAACGTTATGATGAAACAAAGCTGGTGAATCAACCACAAATCTTTTTCTAGAAATTATATTTTTGTCTTTCTGGAAGACTTATTCCGTGTATTAGGACTTCTAAGGTTCTTTTGCAATTATTTTTCAGTCAGTTCAGCTCAGTTTTTATGCAAAAAACCCCAACAATACAGCCTTCAAAAGGCATTTCCAGCAAGAATTATGTATGATATTTTAGTTTTCTTACTGTTGCTTTAGCGAAATTATTCTCAAGTGTAACAGTAAAATATCATTTTATATGATACATTTTTTTATACAAATGTGTTTATAGCTATATGGTAAAGAAGTTCTCTGTGCCAATAAAAAGGTCAGGACACCTTCTTGCCTTCAGCTCCATGGTGAATAATAGAAATACTGTAGGTCCTAAAGTAAGCACATCCTAGTATGCAAGATTTTCCTAAAGAGTTTAGATACAATTATGGAAATTAAAACAGAAGGTTTGCTGCTCATATTAGAGAACAACAACAGGAAAAAAAAAAAAAAGTCATTATTTGAGGACCCTGGAAGCATGAGATCTAAACTTGGAATTCAGGAAGCCACAAAAAAATTGCCAGCAAAAAGGAGGGAGTTCTGTTGTTGGGTCCATGCACGGGTCTCAGGTGCAAGAGGCACATAGGTGCTGGTTTAGCAGCACAGAGACGCTGATTATGTTGATACTACAGACTGTGTTATAAAAGAATCTTTTTAATTATTACAGTTATCAAAAAACATCAAAACTATTCTTTCTTCTCAAAGACTTTTAAAGCACTATGTTTTGAGATCCCTTTGGACTGAGGCTTTTTTGTGGCAAAGAATGAATTCTTTCAGAAGGAGTATCACAAAGTGTCATCTCCTGAATTGTAGTTGGTGGAGAGAAAACATACACAGCACTTCTGTATGAAAGAGTGGAGGGAAAAGTTGTAAAATATGAAGCACAAGAATTAATTTCATGAAGATTTGTGGAAGAGTAATCTGATGTATTTGAATCTGGAAGAGCTGATTTTGTTTCTGTGAAATTTTAAATCAGAAGTTCACATGTGTAAAGATTTTAGAATAAAGAAAAATGAGAACTTGGAATTTTAAGATGAAAACACATAGAGAAATAAATTTTAAAGAAGTGAAACATAAACTATTGGTTAGATAGTTTTGGAGACATTTGGTGGGTTTGGGTTTGTGCTGAGCCTTTGACAAAGAAGTAAAACCAGGCCCTACTCAGTAGTTTGAATTGTAGTGCAAAGTATTGTAGTACTCAAACCTGTGTCAAAGCTTAACCAAAAGCGGTACAAGTCAAAAGCTTCAAAAATTGAACAATAGTCTTCACATGTGTTCTGGTGCAGCTCTCTCCAGAGCTGTGACTGCTGAGGCAGTATGAATAGGAAGCAGTCTTATTTAGAGACCAGGACATGTTTTCTTTCAAGAAACACCAAAGACAGATTATGAGAACAGAACTGCAACATCAGACATTGTTTATGTAGTTCTGTTTACACATCAGGCTCAGGAATTTCTCCGTCTGCCAAATTTTTCCCAATTACTTCCCATTCTGCAATAATAGCCTGTAAACTCAGAGCTGAATTTCCAGAGGTAAAATCATCCCACCTGTGAAGTGAATTCCTGGCATTCTTTGCTAAAGCACAACCAGGTATTCAAGCTTTCAGAAGTTCTTTTTACCACATATTTCCTTTCAAAGGGTATACTTGACCACAGTCTTTTGAAAGGATTTCAGAAGGGACCTATAAAAAGCTTTAGTATGAGCTGCACTCCTGTAAAGAGAATGAAAAAAAACAGAATTAATTTGATTTGACTACTGCAGATTCAAAACAGCCACTGCCTTCTATCCTGCTCAACACCCAATATGGACATCAGACAGGATACAACCAACTTTGCTGCACTCCTGAAAAATGAAGAATAACAGAAACCTGCCTCTATTGATGTTCCAAAAGTTTTCCAAGACTTCCTGTTCAGTGCTGCATTTTCAAAAATTAGTTGTCTTTCTCTATAGTTTAAAAACTTTAGCAGTTTTGACCTTAATCAACAGGTGAGGTTAAGATACAATAACAAGACAGAAATGTTTCCCCAAGAACTTGACGAGTACATCGTATTAGTTTTTCATTTCAGTGCCAAGAAGCGAAGTAGTTGTGCTGGGGATATGGAGATAGACACGCCTCCATGTCCTAAAGATTTTATGTTTTATGCAGAATGAGCCATGCATGAGAACAATAGCAAGCAAGAAATGACATGGGGAAAACTGCAAAGGAAGGTGTGTACTCTCTTCTCATGGCTTGTTTTTAAACTACTATTCATTTAATGTTTGCTTTCAGTTTGCTGCCTAAAGGTAGAGAAGGCTGCTGAAGTGAACCCTTCTCTATGGGCCCCAAATTGTTCTTAGGCAATAAAAAATTCAGAGCTTCAGAAATAGATTTATGTAAACCTGATAATCTTTTTAATATATTACTGTTATTATTTAGACCCTGATTTCCAGCTGGAAAAGTGTTATGTGGACATGTCTGCTAGACATGATGACTCGCATATTCCAGCAACATACAGGCAAATCTTTGCTGAATTTAGGGTTCAAAATCAGTTCCAGGATTATCTCTTTGTGTTTCCTAGTCTGCAGCTTTGTTATCCTTGGAAACTCTTTTGCACTGAAGTTTTTGTTTTCTTTTTCTCTAATGAGAAGGGAAAATTGATAAATATTTTCTCAGGAAATGGAATGCTGGGAGCCATCTGCACTTGCATGCTTATATTCCAAAATGAAACTGGCTTTTAATTTTCATTTTCTTGTGAGGACAATAAATAAGTGCAGGGGGCAGTGGTATAAGAAAGATCTGATTATCTGCCAACACCATTCTTGGTCTCAGTTTATAACATGACCATTGAGCTAGCAAATCAAATATTGGTATCACAAATTAAATAAATCAAACTGAATAACCACTGTTTTCAACTAAGCCAACATAAAAAAAGGATATTTTTTTTAAAGGGCACTTGGAATTTGTCTGCTGTTCTAGTGAAATTCTTCAAAATCATCAATAATTACAATAAGGTAATATTTAGCTACAGATGAACGCTGGATATAGAGAAGTCAGTACCAGATAGGCTAAGCTCAAACAGGGGTGAGCTTTGAGTGCTTCAGCAGCCTCAGGATGATGCATGAGTAGAGCAAAATATTTGGCGTGGCAATTTTAAATTCTTTTTTTAGGACTAAATTCACTAGGATTCTTTAAAGAGTATATGCACCTGTGATGAGTTAATTTGCTATTTCTGGATTTCATAAAATTAACACAGCAGATGACATTTCCAAAAGACTACAGCAGGGACAGAGTATGAAAGATCATCCTGGTCTCTTTCATGCTAGTGCATATTTCTAAATTGCTTTCTTTTGGGAAATCAGTCACATCTGTCTCATCAATTAGACCAAGAATTCACAAGCTAATTGCCCTGACATGCTCCTAAAAGGCTGAATAGTATTTAGACAGGAAATCTAAGGCAAATCAGAGGAATACTCAAACATATTTTGAAAAATACAACAGAAAGTGATCTCGTGAACCTGAGGAAGGTCATAACATGCCAGGGTTCACTAGCCTACTACACCAAAACTGGGACATCTAAGCCCACAGTCTCCAAAGGTGATGTGCCCTCCCAGGTTTCCAAAAGCAGGGCTTTGATTTTTCCTTACACTGGTGCTAAAAAAGATTTGTTTCACTTCCTCACTCAGTGGGATGGCAAAGAATTTTCCTGCTCCCTTGGAGAGAGAGAGAAAGGCACCTGTCATTCACACTCTGAAGCGGCTGGCCTCTTGCAAGAAACTTGAATCTGTCTGGGCTTTTTGGAGATGTTATCCATTGTAAAGGGGCTGATGTCCTGTCAGATGCAGCAGTGAGAGAAAAGCAGTGCTTGCTCTTGTATCAAATTGAAGGACCAACTACCAGAAACTATTCAGTAGCTTACAAATTATTTTATTAACTCATAATAATGATGCTTTATTAATTTAGTCATTACCAATTATGTAATTTTGTTTGTTTATTGCACAAACAGCTGTTAGGTACCGTAACCAATTTACTAACTCAAAATGGCAATTTTAGAAGTCTTCATACTGAGAATCTGAGTTCATATTACTCAGTGAAACAGGACAGTGAAATTACACCCTACTCCTACTATAAAAGCAAAGCGAATCAACAGACAAGTGATGGTTCCTCTTGTCTGTCACCAGACTTCTGCTGGCAGCAGTCCAGGCCTAGGTAAGCAGGATTTCCACATCTACCACTGTCATATTTCCAAGAAATTCAAGCTGTTTTATTAGTACGAGAAACTAGGAAAGATCAAAACCCTAGTGGTTTTGATGGCTCATCCCAGACATTGAGTAGCTGTAAGGAGTAAAAATTCCTCATGGCTACTATGAGACTGCATTTATCACGATATCCATAAAAATTTAAATTAAAAAAAATCCCACTTGGCACCAGGGTTTCTGAATTAGTGCTTGCTTATGCTATGTACTCTATTAGAAAAACATCCTTGTAAGAGTTACAGAGCTTCTAATTGCTTTCTCCTCTTAGCCTTAGACATCACTAATAGATTACCTCTGGTAAGCAATCTGTAATTACATCTCTTCAAAAGAGACATCATCCCTGCCGTGACTCGGATTTGAACCGAGGTTGCTGCGGCCACAACGCAGAGTACTAACCACTATACGATCACGGCCAGCTGTCAGAAAGCTCAAATTGAAAGCGAGAATTTTTTTCCCTGGTGCTCTTTAAAATGTTGTATAAATGGTGCCACCTGCAGTTTACGCTGAGTGTTAGCAGCAGCTTGGTCTAAACAGTCTCACGATTAATTATCACCTCGAAATTGCTTCCAGACTTGTTTTACCTTACTCGTAATAATCCACGTTTATCAGAAACGCCTTAAAAAAAAAAAAAGGTTCAGGATTGTTATCATATACTTTCCCTCGTCCCTTGAAATAGAAAAAATATCTCTGAAAATATTTTTATCAGTAGTAGGGATTGCAAAGCATGACAACAGAAAAGACTGGCAACGTAGATAAAGATTTAAGCAAATTATCAAAATCTATTTAATTGAAAATTATATTTGATTAGTTGAACCAGGTCTGATTGATTCTGGTGTAAATGTTTGCATTGAAGAACATCATCTTCCTTACCTCTGCCATGAACACAGAACATAAGAGATATCTTTTCCAGAGTTTACATTACCTCTGTGAAAGAATATGGTTAAAATGGTCAAACACTACAGATGAAGTCTGGAGGTAGTGAGTCCTTTGCTTCTATGAGTGAAGATCATCAATTAGTGTAATACTGAAGCTGAAATTCTGAGTAACACTTGCTCTTTTACAGATATTCAGGGACAAGGAGACTGCAAACAGTATTCAAATAGGCAGAATAGCAAAACAACTAGTAGTTCTTTCAAATGAAAGCTGCAGCAGAAATCAAATTACATAACTTAAAGAAAGATTATAATGAGGAAGAAGAATAATGGGCAAAGTCCAGGGCACTCAAGTCCTGTTCAGAAAATCCAGCCTGGTTTTTCTTGCTCATTCTCTCCAGTTATATTATTTATTTTGGTATAAAATGTTGTCTGCTTAATTGACTTGGAAAGCACAGCAGTGCCACCACTGCAGTGGTACATGTCCAACAGATTCTCTGAAGGAGGAGAAAGACATAAAAAAAAACTTACTAGACTGTAATATTTAAGACCATTAACATGTCTTCAGCATATCTTCAGCATGCTAAGATGGGGATTTACTCTAGATGAAGGTGTGCACACTGAGATAATTCATAAGTAGGCTGTGGAAAAGAAACATGAGGCTGGGAGTTTAAAATGCAAATTTACTAAACAGACTCTGCTCTGCTCTGCCTGAGGAGCAGAGGCTCTCACTGCCTCCATCTTAGGGAAAAACACTGATACTTCTTGCATTCAAATGAAAACCCACCCTGCCACTGGAGCTGCAGGAGGGAAGGAGAAAATGTCCCTTTCTGGTGGCTGGTGGGGGCACTTGGGGCAAAAGAGTGCTCTAATGGTGGTTTGGACTGCTGTACTTCACCCTACAGCCTTCCCCAATGGCTTAATATGACCAGAATAGCATTTTTTTTACTCAGGGGTCAGCATGCCTTTCCATAAGAGAGGAAAATGGTATTGCTCAAAATCATGGAGGTGAACAAGCCTAGAAAAAAAATTGTTCAGTAGTATCTTCTCTGAGGTTTATTGTTATTATAGACCTGTGAAGGCAGAGCTGTCAGAATATTTATTGCATTTCCATATGTATGACTTCAAATAACTTTAGGTTTTCTAATTTCAGATCTTGTTATTACTGGTTACCTGTCTTGAAGTAATAAACAACTTCGGTTTTGGGTGAGTACCTCAGAACATACAGATTTCTCCTAAAGACAGAAGCCAAGTAAACATTATAGATACAGGGTTTTGTCCATGGCATCCACCTTCAAAGCAAAGGCATTAAGTTAAAATTACTGCAGGATTCCTTGAGGTACATTATAACATGATAATAAAGAGATTATGGAGATTTTAAATCTGGTTTGAACACTTGTAGTGGTGATTAAACAGGCTTTTTGCACACTTTGGAAGATGTATTGATCCACTATAGTGTTACCCCCCATCACAGTCATAGGGGTGCTTTAGTTTTGCTGCAGTGAAATTGGTTTTCTAGATTCCCCTCAAAAAATACCACACGATTTTTTAAAATCTGAGTGTCAGAGAAAGAACTACAAAAAGCCCCACTTGTAGTTCCATCTTATTGTATGAAGTTTACAATGTCATCTAATGTACTTTTTGCAAAGTTGGAGTCACTTGATGTACAATTTTTAAATTTCAGATCTATGTATACATGAGAATAT
>JAOTQP010001195.1:3059037-3072066 GCA_026413545.1 Cichladusa arquata
GACAGCAACACAGCTGGGCAAGGGAGGGGATTGTCCTGCTCTACTCTGAGCTGGGGCAGCCTCACCTCCAGTGCTGGAGGGGCTGGTTTGGGTGTCACCATATGAGAAAGATACTAAGTTGTTAGAGAATATAGAGAGGAAGCCAGTGTAGATGGTGAAGGGTCTTGAGGGGAAGGAACCCTTATGAGTAGCAGCTGAGGTCACTTGCATGTTCAGCCTGACTGAGGAGACTGATGGGAGACCTCATTTTGGATATGACAGTGTCCTTGTGAAGGAAAGGGGAGGGGGATACACTAATCTCTTCTCTATGGTGGCCACTGACAGGACCCAAGGGAATGGCCTGAAGCTGTGTGAGGGGAGGTTGAGGTTGGATGTTTGGAAAAGGTTCTTCCCCCAGAGGGTGTTTGGGCACTGGAACCAGCTCCCCAGGGAAGTGGTCACAGCACCAGCCTGACAGTTCAAAAGGGTTTAGACAACAGGCACATGGTGTGACTCTTGGTGCTATCCTGTGCAGGATCAGGAGCTGGACTCAATGATCCTTGGGGGTCCCTTCCAACTCAGCATTCCAGACATGGTTATGCAGCTGGCAGAGAGTTTCTGTCTGAGTAAGGAGTCTTGTTTTTCTCTTGCAACAAGGAGTGAGTGAGTACATTTAGGAGAAAGCACTGCAAGAGATTTCACCACCTGCCACTAAAAGCTTGTCAGCTGAAGGCCGTGGGGTTAGCTGTGGATGTTTCATAGATGGTGAACAAAGTACCAAGCACAGCATGAAGTGCAGCTTCAGAGACTTTTCCCTTGAATGTATGCTTGTGCAGAGTTCAATAGGAGTTTGATGTAACTCTGGTGTTTGATGTATTTACAGGCATTAAAGCCAGTTGCATTATATCCACACTTGAAAGAATAGCCTGGACTGAAGATTTATTTTGCTAAAGCAGTAGGGGAAAAAACAGCACTTCTCCTCAATTATTTTCTACACAAAGCACACCCATTTGAAAACAAGACAGTAGGACAAGTAAAAGGGCAGAAGTGTAGAAACTCTGCTTGGAATTGATTAAATTTTCAGACAGCTCTGCAACTGTAGGTTTATTCTGTAAGGCAGGTTTGCACAAGAAGTGCTCTAAAGTAAATCCCATTAGTAGCACTTAGATTGTCAGCATAGCTGCACTGGAAAAGCTTTCATTACAGAATGCATGCAAGCTCTGAGTGTCCACAACTAGGGTTTGTTGCTATAATGTTACTACTGAAAGCATCTGTCTACGGATCACAACCCTCACCTTTCTGATCACAGTGTTCTGCTTGTAGAGGTGATCATTATGCCCAGAAAACAAAATCCTGTTAGGCCCTGGATAAAATGTATTTCTAATATGGATTTTTTAAATGCTGAGAAACCTGATCCTATTAACACATTGATTGATTTTGCAAAATAGTGTGCTAATTACATGCAACCAGTCTTTGCTGGGTTAATTAAACATACATCCAAAAAACTTACAGCAGTAATCTAATTACCAATTACTACAGCTGTCATTACCTCTTTTCACCTACTTTTAAGCTGTGCAAATTCACACTAAGAGTTTCATCCTGCAAACTCTTTACACATGAGCTTTCTTTGACTGCAGTAGTGCTTTGGCACAGAGAAGAAGCTTTAAAGATTAGGCTGTATAGTTTGCAGTCCACAATGCAGCTTTGGTTCAGACATCTTCATGATAAACTCATAGTATATCCATCAGTTTTGTCAAAATTACAAGACTGGAAGATTTTTCTTTTTAATTGATGTGTGATCTTACTGGGACTGTATGTTAGTTCTACCTTCAGGTGGTTGACTTTAAGTAGCAAACCTAAAAACATATTTACATTGCAGATTACAAAAAAAAAAAAAAAAGAAAAAAGAAAAAAGAAAAAAAGGTAGATTAATATTCTTATATATTCAGACAGCTTTAAAATGTGTCAAACATTCTGAGTAAAACATCTCAGAGCACTTGGCTTTTTCAGATTAAAAAAATCATCAATAAGGAGAAAAAAGTTGGGAACTTAAATGCTGTGTGTGCTTTTCTTTCTTAGGCTTGATTAAAAATGAACACCAATTTTCACACAACATGCAGGGATTATAAGACCTTGATAGCTTGTTGCTTAGAATGGCATCATATATCATGCCATAGCATATGAACAGCCATGTATAGTTTTTACATCAGTTCTTCATGTAAAAGAATAGAGAGAAGACTTTCTTGAGTTTTAGTATGCAATTTTTATTATTTAAAACAGGTTTATATGTAATGAAAGGTAACTATATAATAACCTTCAGTTCGTTCACTGCAAGTGACCTGCAGAAGCAAACAGCTTCACACCCAGTATCAGGACATAATTCAGATACAATTTTTAGTAAATATTCAGCATGGGCCTTGGACACCAAAGCTGTGCTGCACATATTTTCTGAAGGAATATTAAGATACTTCTAATCCCACTGCAGTTCAAATAAAAGGAACCATTTACCCAGCCCTTGAATTTGACCTTGCATAAGCTAAGTCAATAGTGATTTCCAATACCCTAAAAAAGAGCTTTGACAGTTTAACAACAGTGGCCCAGGTGTGAGAGCAGAGGACTGACAAAACTGGCACAGAAATATACTGAACTGTGTTGCTGGAAGCTGATCTCTGTCTGGTGTGCCAGGTCTGCTAGAGAAATCCACGGAGAAGCAGCTGGAGAGAGCAGGAAAGCCAGCAGTTCAGCTAATAGTCACTGGTGCTGTGTTGCCTAGCAGTAGACTCCAATGCTTCCTAGCAGGGCTCTCTCAGCTGTTCTTGTAAAGTTGTTAAGGTATTGCTATGATGATAAAGTCCTTCTCAGATTTTCTGTCACACAAATGCCTTTTCTGCTTTAGTTTCAGCATTGAGAACATTATTTAAACTTTATCTTGGATTCACTGACAATGTTAAAATTCATTGGACTGGAAAATGTGCATCATCTTTCCACAGTGAATTTAAATAATAACAACAGTGTATTCATCTGCAATGTTTTCTGTAGGAGTTGGCATTTTTTATTTTTTTTCTCCTTCTGCAGTTGAACACTTTGAGTAAAAATAAAGGTACGGAGTGAATTTGGAAAAGAGAGCAAGTGATTTCTATGGCAAACACCCTTTGCCATTATCTCTTGGTGTAAATTGTGTAGTATATTAGTTTTCAATGAGAACTGAACTCCAACTGGGATCAATGAATATGACATGAGCTAGTCGCAGCTTTCTATGTACCTCAGGTCAATTTATGTTTTACACTCTCCTGCCATTGTCTTGATGTCAAAGTAGACCTGTTTTCGTAGGAACCAGCCTAAAATCTCATCTTTGCTATCTATAGAGCTATACTGGCACTCCCCACAAGCAAAGGCAATGAAAACAAGTTGACATTCAGGTTTGTACTGATAAATCGTGTTAGTTCCATCTTTGTTTACTAGCATCCTAGAAACAGTGATAGGAAGGGTGGAAAATTTTTAGTTTTCCCTTGTCAAAGTAAGAGCTTTACATAAGCCCAGTAATTTCAGCTCCTTTTCCTTAACAGCTTCAAGGAAACATTTGTTACACTTTAGGTAAAGTTATTATTGAAACAGAGATAATGTAGAAAGTCTACATTTTTAATTTTTTTGCACTAGAGTGATGACAACTTGTTTGAATTTTTTCATTGGAAAATTCTTATGAACAAGTTAAGAGGTACTTTGCACAGGTTAATTGTGCTCATGTACATTTTGATGCAAGTCTGACAGTAGAGATCCAGTCACACGGTCTTTAATCTTCCGAGTTTCACATTTACACTCTTCTACAATCATGATTTCTTTGACCACTGGAGCAGAATCAGTGCAGTTGAGATCCAGGCGCTTCATAGAGAACTTGCTGGGCAAGCAATGAGAACAAAAGGTATAAAGATGATCTTCTGAACCAGGAACATGAAAAGAACTACATTTTCCAAAACACAGATTATTCTGTATGGTCACCTTCTCACAGCCGTTATGAGTAATACCCTGAAACAGAAAGCAGTTTAAGTTTCTGATGCGGAAATGGCCCATGGACTTTGCTAGAAGGCATGAACAAAAAAAAAAAAGGAGGAAAAAAACCAAAACTACTGCACTTTTTTCTTCTCAGAACAAATAGTACAGGTTTCTAGGCAACATCTGTATGTACATATGTCTGTATGAAATAAATTTAGTTCTGGATGTGAAAAGACGTGGTCCTTGAGAAATTGCGATTACAGAAACACTGAGAATAGATGATGACTTACAAGGAATACAGCACTTTTACCTATACTATTTCCTTGTCTTGATGTTACAATATGACAGAATGGCTTCATCTATGCATGGGATAATTTACCAGTTCTCAAAATTCTTAGCACAGAATTAGACATAAGCATCGGTTTTCTAATTAATACAGGACAAAACAATCCTTCCTTAGCTGTAAGAAAACAACCAGCTTTTCCTGTACATATTTGTCCTGAGAGCCTGTATATGCGCATGTGTGTGCACACACACGTGTGTGTGTGTGTGTGTACTGTGTGTATACACATACAAATCTATATCTATACATAGAGGGAGATCATAATTCAGATCTACAGTTGAGATATATGTTCATTGAATGGATAATTACTCATCATTTCCCTGGCTGCTTAGACTATGTCCGAGTATCTGTGCATAAAAATAATAAATAACTCTATTAAAATTTAGAGTGCAGCTTTCCAGTGCTGCAATTTAGCAGTTTGCCTCATCAGACTAAAACTTTTTCATCAGTGTCTTTCAGCCATTTATCATGAGCAAGTGTTCTGAAGCCCTTTGACTGTGCCACTCAAATAACCCACAACCCTGCTGATTACAAGAGACAGGGGAAAGGCATGTTTGTTGATCTTGTTCTTACCTGGGCAAAAGGCAGGGTTCTGCAGTTTTCTTGGTGCATTTCATTGGTCTTAATTGGCAGGACAACCTCTTCAGATGCTGAATTTTTCTTCAGCATGAAATGGTCCCAGAATTTCTTGGCATCTTTTCTGTAGGGAAATTCAGATTCTCTCTTGTTGGAATGATGGGGTGGAGAGAAGTTTTCCACAGGAGAGATCTCTCGGGGTGCAACCCATGTTCTTGGGTTTTGGTCTGCATGGAGTCCTGCATTGGGAAGGATGAATCTAGACATTTTTTTCTCCTCTTTCTTCTCACTTCCAGATGCTGTCTGTGGAATTGATACAAAAAAGCTTGGTACTTTCACGGTCTCTTCAACGACTATTGGGTTCTCGCTTACCAGCTCAGGAGAACTTTGACTTTCAAACAGCTTTTTGTTCACATAGAGAAAGTGATGAAATGGCCTTCTGCTTTTCCTTTGCTGTGAAGTTCTCTGTAGCTCTGTGGCTCCAAGACATGAGAGCACTAAGATCTGAAGGAGAAGCAGTGACATGATCCTGGAAAGGGCAACCCTGTAGACCTGCTGCTATTGCTGTGAGTGTAGTATGCTAGTTTTATACAAGAAACTAGAGTCAGATTATGGCAGAGGAGAGGAGGGCTCAGAGGAGACCCTGGTGAGGCTAATTGCATTCAATTACTGTAGATTACAATTATGATAGGGAAGTTTGTGCTAATGAAACTCTGCTTTCAATCTGAGTTATGTGTATTAGAAGCCCCTATCTAAAATCTAAAATCTAGTAGCCCAGGATGTTGTGGAGGACAGGAGGAGTCAACAGGAGGAAATGTTTGGATAAGGTGTCTAGTTTAGGCTGAGGAATTAAGTAAACATTTGAGGTTGTGTATTAGAATGTTCAATGGGGTCTTCATTGTTTATTTTGACTTTCCATTCCATACAGCCAGAGACTGTCAAAACAGGGAGTGCTATTTCATTACAATAAGGAAAGGCAAGCTGATTAAAGTTTGCTGAAACAGTAAACTCAACCCGGAGACAAAATTAAGTCTAACTTTGGACTTTCAGATTTGGGATATGACCCAAGGTCTGCAGGACTAACAGAGCGCTGCTCAGACAGTCAGAGGAATCTGTCAGGAAGCACTAGCCCTCACTTCATCTTCCTCTCAGCAGGTTTGCAGCTGCTGGAGTGCAGACATGTCACCAGCACAGAGCAGAAGGTCTTAGGGTGAAGAAACTGCTTCCTGGGTTTTCAAAGATTATCTAATAGTGCCACATCCTGCTCAGGCACCAAAGACACTCCAGGCATCCTATAAAGTGATAATGATAAATGAACATTTAAATAAAATGTGTTAACAAAGATATATTTATGGATCTAGCTACCCAAGTCTCAACAAAAATACCTAAAGACTACTGGAACTTAAAACAGAGGCATCTTTTCAAAATTACCATGTCATGCAACATGTAAGGAAAAACAATCTGCTAGAACAACGTATAGAGAAAAGTTTTGGGAGAAGGAGAAGTTATTTTCAATAAACATTGCAAACAGTGATCCTAATATTAAAATACAAAAAAGAAATTCTGCTTCAGATAATTTTCCATTTAGGTGATCTAATCTGCACACATTCCTGTTTTTTATGAAAGTCTATCAATCTATCAGTCTATCTAAAGTTTGTATTATTCTTGAAAAATTAATTTGTCTGTATTAGATGTATGATGTTACTTGACCTTAATTTCCAGGGAATTAATTTATTGCCTAGAACTTCTGTTTGAATCCTTATATCATATATGTGTTCACCAACAATTTGAACTGAAGCAGTTGGCTTTTGTAACTAATTTTCGTATCTGATGTGTACTGGTAACAGTTATTCAAAATATCCAGCAATGACAAGAGCATTAAATTTTGAGGTTTTCTTTTTTTCCTCTCTGTTTTAGTTGCTGAAGCTCCCCAAAACTGGGCTGATATTCAGACCTATGTATTATATTGCATTATCTTGTGTTATATTGCATTATATTGTATTATATTGTATTATATTGTATTATATTGTATTATATTGTATTATTTTTGTGCAGAGAATCTGACACATTTGCCAATGCCTTTCAAACATGAAATCTGACTGTTTGAAGCAAGATACATATTTGCAGACCATCTAAGGATGTCTCTGCTAATGAAAGATAAAAAATTAAGTAAATTGTAGAACTGAAATGATTTTGCTTCCCAGACTGTGTAAATTAAACTGGCCTGCGTTATTACTGCAATGTAAATGTTAACAACAAACGTATGAAAATCTTAGTATTGACATATATGTGGAAATGTTTTGCTGCTAATGTTACATTGCAGTGCAATGGCAATGAACAAACCTCTTCAAGATGAGAATCCATTCCTAGTACATACCATTCTGTCCTGTAACATACAGCAATAAGAAAGGCCTTTGAGGCCTTCAGATGTAAATGTACAAAATATTGCATACAGAAGGGTAGGGAAGAAGATTGAAGTAAAGCAATGTCAGCAGGTCACTCTGCAAGCTGCTCTGCAATCCAAAGGCTGGTAAAAGGACTCTCTTCACTTCTAGGTTAAGCCAGTTCTAGTTCCAGGGGTTTGGATGGTTTTACCTAAGATCTGATGAGACACAATAGCAGCATGCCAGCCAGCTCTGGTTCTGCTAACACTGTTCCTTCATGCCTATAATAGTATGCTACATCTGCTTTCCAAGAGGCAAAGTTGGTAGGATATGGGATGTGGTACATCTGGGCATGGTTTGTTCAATATCTAAATACTGCCATAATCTGTTTTAAATTCAGCTGCCTATATAGCTGTGTAGAGGTAGCAGGTCTCTCCTCAACCTCTCTGCTTAGGCAAGAGCCTGTCTGCGTTACAGGAAGGCATCCCAGCTCAGACAGTAAGCTCAGATAGTCATTCTGAAGTTAAAAATAGCAAGAATTTGCAACTCTCTTGGTGGTGACATTAGGTGCATAGACTAATAATTGACTACAGGGATTGGACTGAGCACATAATCATTATGTTCCAAATAGACCTAATCTCAACATTCTGAAAAAAAAAAAAAAAAAAAAGCTGTTTCATTTCTAAAAACTTGTTTTCCTTCCTGATTACCCTTTAATATAGCATTTTCATGGTATTCTAGTTGTTGAATCTTATGGCTATATGCAGCAGTGTCTTTGTTTTGCCTTCATAGTAACAATTTATTCAGGACATTCTGCTTTCACTAGAAATAGTCACTGTGAATGTTTGCCCATCCTTTTAAAATTGTCAGGTCTATAGATGATGAGTGCTATGCAAATACAAAGTGGTATTATTCATTTGTTTCAAAGCTGGAGTTTAATCAGTCATTAATGGATATTATCTACATTGCCAGTTGATACCTAAAAATAATTCTTGGGCACTGCTTGAATTACTTGCCTTCTGTTGAGCTAAATAGTCTCATCATACCCTGATTGAAGATAAAATCATTAAAATGGATTTTATATATACATTCCAATATCTTACAATTTTCAAAACACATGCTATGTAGACAAACTTGTATCCAGATATATTTTTCACAGATCCCATATGAAGACCGCAGAACTAATGAATTATCACTATGCAGTTTACTCTCCAATAATTGTACTTATCAAAGAAGGCCATCTGTGGTCTTTGTTTTACTGAGTTTCAGGGAAACAGATCACATACAGGCCTCACGGGAAAATTTTAATTATGAAACCAAGAGTCTTTTAACAAGGTATGAGATGAAAGAGCAGGCAATAGGTTTGTTTAATTTTGTACCTCCAACCTTAGTTACTCTACATCATGGACTCCCTTCTGTTTCGAGTCCTCTGTTGCACTGTTTATTTCTTCACTCATTTATGTTTTCCTCTTCACATTTCTCTGTTTTCTGTGTTCTGGCAACAGAACACAGAAAAGTATTAAGTGTCATAATGCAGGCAAAATAAAGGTGGTCACACTTTAGAATGTTTTTTTATGTCTTCAGTGGGACTAGGATGAGCATCCTTTCACGTGTATTGGCCCATGTTCTCCTGGCTGTGGGTACACACACAGGGCACAATGGGTGGTTGTCTCTGAATGGTCCTGGCACACATGTACTGCCTAATTGGCAGTGTAGCCAACTGCAGACCCAGCCTGAGGAGTTTTCCTGGGTGTGTGATTAATTGCTGCAAATAGCTAAGGCATGGGACAGGGAGAAAGACGCTGGGAAAACTGATGGGACAGAAAAAAGGAGTCTGGGCCAAGACACGATTCAGTCTTCAGGAAGATGCATTTTTCTATATTGTTGTGAATAATTTGAGAAAGAGAGGTTACTCACTGAATAATTTAACACCACCAACAAAATGTTTGTGATATTATCCAAGGAAGATGCACGTAAGATTTTTTTTTTAATAAAAAATATATATAGACATCATAAAACTTCTTCTGTATGCATAAAATTATATTCTTTTACTCTGATTATATGCAATACTTCAGATACCAGATTCTTAATCACAGAATCATTAGGGTTGAAAGCAACCTCTGGAGATCATCATGCTTGGTCATGGCCTCCAGAGTGATCTGTGCCATCACGTTTCCAAGGGATGCTGGCGAGGCTGACTGGCCAGTACTTTCCCAGGTCCTCCTTGTTGCCTTTTTGAAGATAGGAGTGACACTGGTTTTCATTCAGTCATCAGCTATCCTCCATTATTTTTCAAAGAAGATGCAGAGGTCTTAGCAACACCACCTGCCAGCTCCCTCAGTATCCATGTGCATATCCCATCAGGGCACACGGATTTACAGTTTTGTCTGCCTAGCCAAAGGATCTCTAACCAAACCCTCACTGGCCAAGGGAAAGTCATCTTTTCTCCAGGCTTCCTCTCTTGTCTCCAGGGTCTGGGAATCCTGAAGGATGGACTCAGCAATAGAGTCTGATGTGAAGAAGGAATTCAGTTACTCTGCCTTCTCTGTATCTTCTAACACCAGGGTGCCCACAATATTCCTATAGGCTTCCCATACAGCCTCTATCTTTTTCCACATTCCATAAATTTCTTCTGCTTGACATTTGCTGGAAGCTCTCTGCTCGTCCCTGTAGGTCTCCTACCAACTTTGATTTCTTGCTCATGGGGATACACCAGTCTTGAGTTGGGAGGAATGCTGAATATGGACCAGCTCTCCTGGACTCCCTTGTCTTCTGTACCCCTAAACCATGGGATTCCTCTAATTAGGTTCTTTTTTTTAGAACTTCTTCTGATTGAAAACAAGACATTTACCCCAATGCCAAAAAAGCCTTAAAAACAAGGGCCTATTTTGTTCATGTCATTTAAGTTGTACTGTTATGGAGAAAAAGTATTTAATTAACACAGAATAGCAGAGTTTTCCATATCACAGTCACCATAGTTTCTTAAAGGGTATCAAGAGAGGAAAACTTCGTCTGCAGATGACTGAGGTTTCTGAGGGACGATGACTTTTTTCCACATTTTTAAAATCATGAATCATATTAAAATTCGTTTTTATAGACTGTCAGTTTTGCTTGAATTCATTCTTCTCCTTATATATCTGCTTGCAGACCTATACCTTTTCTTAGATTTATTTCCCAAAATAAACAGCATTTTCTCTTTTATATAGGGTTAACTCATGGTACAAATGTCCTTATAGTATTCACTCAAGAATAGGCCCAAGCAGAAAAAAAACCTGAATTCAGAAGCTGCATAGAGTAAACAGCAGGTGTATTATGCTTAACTATAAGTGCATTTATACTATGCTAAACACTAAAGTTGTTATCACTAGAAAATAAGTTTGCATAAGATTTTGAAATTACGAAAATCATATTCAACAAAGTATATTTTGGGGGTTTTTATTACATACACATTACAGGGTTAAACATGACAATATATATGGTGTTACAGTAGCACCAATCTTGTGATGTAAATAATGCAGAATCACCAGTATTCACTGAATCTTTTGCATAATTCTCTCAAAGTTATTTTTATCATTTGAGTGAATAGAGACTTTAAGACATTTAATAAAGTATCCAAGTGCAGAAAGAAGATCTGGAAAACTTTCTTGATTTTTTTCCAGACTAAATACTTGATATATATAAAGTTAGTAAAAACTCAAATCTTTTAGAATATTTTGGTTCAGAGTAAGTGCCTCTGCTGTTTCCTAACCACTTTTTTCAAAACCGTCAGCTTTGAGTTAACTACCTCCCTGTCAAATTTGTTTGAAATATTGACATATTTAAAAGATATTTCACAGGGAGTGAAAGTGGTAAAAAGTGACAAGCACACACAGTGCTTACACAGCCCATCCCTGTATAGAAATCTAAGGTAACTGCTAGGTTTTTTTCTCTGTGCATCTTGGTTCTGTTGCTCTTGGGTATGGATATATGGATAGTTCTGGTGAAATAAATCCTTTGTTTATCCTGAAAGTGTGGCATCCATATGTGAGCGTCAGAATTTGCATGCTCCTTTTTTTTTATTTTCAGCCTTTTGAAATACTCCTGGGGGTACTGATCCTGTAAATATTGACTTGTCCTGGAGTTTACTCAGTCTGATTCAAAAATGCTGAAGATGAAAAAAATCCCCAAAGCTCCTCCAGACTATAGGCTTATCCATTACTAAACTTCCTAGAAGTAATAAATTCCTGTGTCAACAGAAAAAAAATTATTTGTGCTTTCCCTGATTTGAGTATGTTTTGTTCTTTGAACTCAAGTATTCTAATAATAAAAATAAAAGATATAAAGATCTGTGAAAAAGTACTTATTTAAGGACAGGTAAAGTAAAATTTATTAATTAAATGTGTGGAACAGTTAATTGTATTGGAAAAGAATTCAGCAGCCTTCCTGTTCTAAATGTACTTGTTCTGCCATATAAGAATTTTAGTTTCATTAGTGTGTTTGATATTGTGTGATAGTGTGATTTCATTGTGTTTGATATAATTAAACCAGTAAACTCATGCAGTTAGCACAACAAAGAATCTATTGTGTAATTAAATCTTCATACCCTGCAATCACTTTAAAGTAGTTCAAATGAAGTATGGAAAAGGGAAAATTTCCCCTACTCTCACAAAAGCAAACCTGAGGTCACTGCTGTGTCAGATGGTATGAGTCATTTATTAGTTACTGACCAAGTAACAAGCACCTTTGTCAAAATCCCCACTCAGTGTTGATATAATTCATTTATTAAATAATTGGGAGAGCTATTTGAATAATCTCAATAGGCTTTTTCAAATGAGCACCAAAAAAAAATTCTACAGTTTTTATTTTAAAAATGCCCTAAAGAAATAAAAGTTGATGTTTATGTCTCAGTCAATTTTCCCTGGAGTTCCAGAACACACCACTAAGAGACATTGAGAGTGCTTATTTTAGATGCTTATTTTTTTTTCTGCAATGAAAGTTTTCACAAATAAAATCAGGTCTAAAACCAGATATTCAAGAGTACTTGGTTTGGAAACAAGTAGCATATCTATGTAGATCTAGAAAACTCCTTAAACAAAAGAGTTTCTGTCCAGCAAAAGTGTCTAGAAACTTTTCATAAATATTACCATTAAAAAAAAAAATAGAAAAAAAAAATAGGGAAAAAAAAAAGGAAGAGAGAAATCCTGGAAATGTTTTTGTCTGCATCTGTGGATAGCAAGAAAAAAGGTGAGGAGATTCTGTCCCCAGTACATTTTTTCTCCGCTTCTGTGATGCACTTATATTTATTGTCAACAGTCCGTTCGGGGAGGTTCTTTCCTATACAGAAAGACTGTTCAGCTGCTCACATTTGGATTTAATTTGTCACAGGCAAGGAGGAAGGATGAGTAACCCATGCATGACAGAGGCAAAGAGGAGCAATATGTAACCCCTGAAACAGTGCCCTTCAGCTCAGAGAGGAAAGGTGATTCTGCTCTGTCTGTCCCTTTCAGGAGCCCAAGAAGGAGGTTTTGCAGCTCTGATGCAAAATTGATGTGGAGGCTGGCTGAATAGATGAGCAAGGAGGGGATCAACTGCTGGCAACAGGCAGGCAGATGGGAAGGATGAGAGTTCATAGGTACAGGGCAAATTCACCCTACTCACTTCCAAACCAACTGTCACACACTGGCTCCTGTTGAGAGGAGCTTTAATTTTTTTAATTTTTTTTTTTTTAAGGAAGTCTATGCTTGGATTCTCATTTCATGTGTGAGTGTGTTTGGGGTT
>JAOTQP010001195.1:3115845-3137916 GCA_026413545.1 Cichladusa arquata
TTACACATTTTGTATACTTTTTCTTTCCTTTTTCATCTTGTGAAGCCAAATTCAGCCTACCCAAGCAACTGTAGCCCCTGCTGGTTTTAGGACTTTTTTATTTACATAGAGCAAAACTGAAGCATGATAGAAATTTATTTTAAAATCTGATATTGGAATAGCAGAGTTTTGAGCTTCTTAAGCAAAGCTTAAGAAGTTTTCTCCTCTTGTTTTCTGCTCCTCAGTTTTCACCTCTTGTTTTACTGTCAAATAAAAGCTGTACACTTGTAACTTCCGAAAATTGTTTAGAACCAATTATGGTATCAGGTAACATAACAAACCTGAGTGAATGACCGCAGTGGAAGAGCAGCAGGATCCTTGACCAGTTTGGGGATGGTGTCCACCATAAACAGTTTCCCAGCATCTGAGTAGCTGCACAAAAATATGTGTGTCACATCTTGGCAAGCAATACCAAAGAACAAGAAAAGCATCCACACAGTTCAATCTTGCATTTCAAATAACCTTGCACTTCCAACTACATTGAAAGGAAAAACATTTCCCTTTCTTCCATCCTTGTTATCCATTTAAACATTACCACAGAAAAGTGACCAAAAGAAATACTTTTCAGGATGATCATGAAAAATTATCTCATAACTTATAAGCAAGCTCTGGAATTACTGCAAGCGTCTCTCTACACACCCCAGATCCCATCTACACCACTTGCAAGTCTAGTCCATCACACTGTTATTACTTGCACACCTGCATTTATCTACAAGTAGAAAAATTAATTATTTCTAGTTTCATGCATCTTGTAAACTCTGAAATTAATCAGTTTCCAGAAACCTAGCTTTCCAACAGCAGTAACCGGCAAACTGGATCACCATGTGGATATTTGACTGTTCAGGGAAACAGCCTTCTTCCCTAGCTACAAAGTGATCCTTTGCTGCTTGAAGTCAAAATTGAAAGTGTTGATCTTCAGCTTAAACTGTATGATGTCTGGATTTAAAACTTTTCATTTAGCAAATTGTTGTTGATGCTCTAATGAAATTACAGCACCAGTGATATAAAACTTCTACTACACCCATTCTTTCCATATCTCCCCTGCTCCCACAGCATGTTCTGCCTCTTTTCTGCTCCCCAACTTCCTACTCCACAATCAGGAGTGCCTGATACATATTCTTGAAAAAGCTGCAATACCTCCTGTTCTCAGTCTGGGGCAGGCACACCCCAGACCCATTCTAACAGTTAGGAGAGGTGCTGTGACTTGTGCTTGGGGCTTTATGATCCCCATAAAAGTCTGTGTAAAATGCATACTAAACCAAAGGAAAGAAAATATTTCACGAGCTTTCCTGCTTCTTATTTCTGTTCAGCGGTGCATTACCTATTTTTTGTTACTCTGTGTATTACTCTGTTGCTTCAGGCTCTAGCTTACCCTTAACATCTCAAAAGGAGAGCTGCATCCAGCTATTGCCACTTGCATTTTCAACAAACAGATGAAGAATTTGAAGCACAAATATGTTACTGCCACTGAGGCTGCTCCTCTTATATGGGTTATTCCCCTGTCCCACCTGAAAGGTATATCAGATTGCACCTACCCATGGGTGCAAGAGAAAAATGGGGAAGTGGTTATGGTGTATGTGAGCTCCCTGTCTTGCTCTTCCACATCTAAGAAGTGGAGATGCTTCTTAGTTAGGTGAGAAATCTCAGTCTCCTTAACAACCAGGTGACGGGTCACTCCTGGAGCTTCTCTGGGTAGCTGATCATCCACAGGGATAATGTGAACCATCATCACCTGGAATTGGGGAGACAGTAGAATCATCAGCCATTCCTCTCAGTAAGAGAGTGTCCCAAGTAGCTGTTTACCAACATGCACGCAGAAGTGGGTCACTGGACTCTGGGATACAGGATGTGGCTGTCATGCCATATCATCAACACATGAGTAATGGAGGTATATAGCAGTTAAAGTCAAAGATTCTGAATCTTAGAGGTTTCCTTTTAAATTATATGCAAAATTAAATTCAGTATGTTGGACTCTTGCATGACAAAGCAGCCTATTCAGTTGACTTCAGGAAGGTTGTTTAATATGTTTTTACTGTCTCCAAATGCAATTTGTTTTCAACATTTCATTTTATAGCATAGGAAGAAGTCTTTTCTATTAACTCTTCCCTATTCAGCCAGGGAGAGAATTACCCCACTGAAAGCAAGAACAAGAAATAGCAAGAAAGCAAGAACACTCTGGTGATGTCATCAGTAAAAATCTATACCAGTTTTATTTGAAAGTAAGAACATACAAGATATCAACCATTTGAAGAAAAATTTCAGGAGACTGCAAAGATGCTTTCGTTTCATACCTGTGGCTCTGAGAGATTTGGAGGGTCATGGCTATCACATAGTACAAACTCAAGGGAATCTTCAAATACTTCTCCTCCCAAATGATGATAATAAATCATTCCATTAAATAGATCCCTCTGAAGAAAACTGTTGACGGAATACCCTGTTGAAATGAAGAATACATCTTCCATTGAACACTCCATGATTTTAATATTAAAGTTTTGCAGCAGCTGTGCAAGAAACTGGGGAAGAATAATGTCCTCTCTTTCACCCTAACTGGAGCGAGTTCTTTGGAATGTTATCCATTGTCTTCCACATTCTCCAAAGATCACTAACAACTTCTTTTCTGCGTCACCTAAAGACCATTCAAAAAGTGAAGCAACACAACAAACAGGCTAAAAACCCTGTTCAAAAGTCAAAAGAAAATTAGCAGGACTAGCAGCATCTACAGCCTAGGACAGGAATTTCTGGGTTGTTACATGGAAGGAGAGTTTTCTCATCATTTAGCGTAATTAGGACCATGTCTTAGCTATTAATTTGTCACAGATCCTTGCATGTAACTCCTGACAAATCCAATACTTTTTCCATAGAAAAGTACTGTAGGAAAATGGACTTGGAATCGAAGAATTACAGGATAAATTGTGTACACAGGGACAGTTATCCTAGTGCAGAGACCAACACTGATTAGTGATGGGGTTTTATGCTACAATGAAGAAGTACAAATTTTCCATTATTTGTCCTGAGCAAAAATAAGGTGTCTGACTGTAACATTTACTATATTTTTAAAAGGAGGTGTCAAAGAAAAGTGTGCTTTTGTGGATGTGCTTAATTACCTATCAAGTTTGGTCCTGGTTTCTTCATGATTTCTCCAGCCTGTGAAGGTTTGGTAATGTTGAATAGTATGTAGTCATCACTGGAATCCAGGTCCGAAGCATGAAGCATGGAGGCTTGAATCAGGATTGTATGTCCCTCGTGAACTTCAATGACCACATTGCTGATCAGAAATGGAGGGCTATCATCTTTAGGGAGGATATTTATTGGAAACTTATGGCGAATACTGTGGGAGCCATCAAAAATTCTAAATACCACAAAGTCCTTAGTAGAATCACTGTCGTCGTGATGGTAGCGAACAACTCCAGCCTGAATGTCAGAGACAGTGAACATGAATCCTTTCCCTCCTGTCAAAACAGTGGAAGAAAGCACATCAAACATGTATGGTTCAGCCCAGAAAAGTATCTTTCCACTAATATGAAGATTATTGAGGGAGAGAGATTAACAACATATTGCTAACTAGAAAAATCAAATGTAACTTCACCTATCAAAAACAAGCCTGTAGGAGTTGGAAGAGCTATTAAGAATACAAAATGTACAACTGTGACAGTAGAGAAAATCCTCCAAATGTCACTAAAGGTAACTGGAGACATCAAGGATATTTAACTGTGATTGTTTCCACTTTAATTTCAACCTCTACTTTCTTATCAGAGCATTTTGCATGCATTTTAAGCTTCACAGAATATAGTATTTATAATTAAAGGTCAGGATTTAATTTCAAGTACAATATAATGATGTGGGGATTTTGGTATATTAAGGTTATTGTCTCTAATTAGGATAATAAATGTATGCATAACGTTTCTGCTTCACTAGAAATGTTATGCATACAGACAAATATTCAGGCAAGCTAAAGGATTCAAGAACTGGGAGTTGGCACTAAAAAGTATGATCTCCCCAGGGCCACCAAGAAAATGAGCCAAGCATTCCTCTAAGGTTTTACAAAAAAAAAAAAAAAAGGAAATTGCTAAAACTTGGGGTGATGTTTTCCTTGGCATGTATCTATGCAGACAGAAGGAGGAGAGTAAGGGCCGGTCGCTGGAGATAAAATATCCACCTCTGGTTGGTGCATGGCAGTCTGAGGAGCCCTCAAACTCAGCATGCAAGGGCAGGACTGGCACCAGGAGATGGGCCCTGGCTTCCTGCACAGTCTCCCTAACGCTGTCTCTGGGGCTGAACCCACCTGGCACTGCTGGCACCGCACAGTTCCTGTCTATAGCCTTGCAGGAGGATGATCTTGCAGACACCAGACTACTTGTCAGGAGTTTCCTGAATTTAAGTTTACTTCTGAATAGTTTCTATGTTTGCTATATTCAAAATGCTACCTTTTCTTTTCCTTAGGTAGATTTTTTTATGTCTTTAGGTTATGCATTTTACATGAACACATTCAACTACCAAGTGAAAATATGTTCCCACTCTGCAAAGAGGAGAGTGATTTCCATCACATAACCTTTTCCCCAAGCACTGTGGTGACCCACGTGCTGCAGAGCAAAACTAGTAATATTGATAATGCAGAAGGCTAATGAGGTAGAATTCTAATTTAATTACCTCTTTTTAAAATAAACCTTAAAGCTGACAGTAATAACTATATCCAAGTGTTGTCTGTATTTACCAACAAATCAAAATCACCTGGCATTCCCTAACATCTGCAAGCAAAAATGTAAGAACTGAAAATGTATTGACTGTGTTTCTCCTAAATCATGTTTCTCAATGATGGCATAGCTGATTTCTTTAAAATTTTGCATTCGGAGTGTAAACGTACATCAGGAAAGCAAAGGTTTAAATACTGAATTTTTGAACATTCCTGTTTAAATACTCATGCCTAGCGTGGTTGTAGCAGGGGAAGGCAGTCAGCAGAGGGAGCAGAGCTGTTGTTTTATCACAGAGGAGATCTTTCCAGTCTCTGGAGTTGAAATTACCTACCTCTCACTGACAGCCGCCCGTGCTGTAATCCATCAACTGTGACCAAGCGAACATTTTGGATGTCATCATTGTCTACAATTTGGAAGTGTTGCCATGTGATGGGTCGGGACTGCCCTTCTAGGAGGTTGAGGCCTGCAAAGAGCAGAGAGTTATGTCACTGTGAGCATCTAATGCTTCTAAAGGTGTTTCCAACCAGGAACAAATACAGAGTATTTATTTCTATCTGCACATGTATGTGTGAAAGGCATTCCAGTGGAGTTTTTTACTGATATTAGGAAAAATTTATACACTGAAAGAATAATTTAGTTTTGTAATAAGCTCCCCAGGGCAGTAGTGGAGTCATCATCACTGGAAGCATACAAAAAACGAGTAGACATGGCACTTCATGATATAGTTTAGTGGGCATGGTGGTATTCAGACAAAGATAATTTTGGAGGTTGTTTTCAACCTTAATACTTCTATAATGCTATGATTCTAAGGCCATTTAAAAGTCTGATAACAGTTTCTGATATACTTGATTTTGTTCACTGTCTTTAAGGAATCTTTTTCAGAGAAATAACAAATTCTTACATTGCAGAATGCACCTGGTGCAGGTAGCTTCATGTGCAAGTTGCACATTGTGCCCTGGGTGGAGGGAAATATCAATATCTGGAGCTCCAGGCAAAAAACCATGAATGGGCATGGACCCTTTGTCTAAAAAAAGGCGTGAGTGTGGCTGGTCCCCCAGAGGCTACAGGACCCAATGAGCAACAAGGACAAATATCACTATTGGAAGAAGCACACACAGATTGTGGGGATATAAAATCAGGGATTCCTTTGTTTAGGGCCCCTCCCTGGAGGCACCAGTTTGATCAAATTTTGTGTTGCTGCACCACAGTTAAATTACACAAAGAAATCAGAGAGCAAAGATTCTGATATGGGACACCCAGACTGAGCCAGAAAGTTGTCTGTTGGTGTATCTGTGGTGAGTGTAGGAAGTCAAGCAGGACATCCATCAGGTCACAGGAGCCAGCTGCTCTGAATGGCCTCAGCCCCAGCAGTGAAAGTCTTGGGTGGTGCAATTGTGGCTCACAGAGAGGGGCATCTGAAAGGTCAGGCAGGAAAGTTTCCTTGACATCTGGTTTCTAGTTATCTGATTATCTAATGAGGCACATTTCTGGACATTTGCACTGACAGGAGCATTGCACTTGACATCTCACAATGTCTGAAACTGGGTATTTAAATTCTTTCGTGTGTCTGCAGTTAAAAATATATGTTGATCTTCCTGACAGAGGACAGTGATCTTTATACTTGGTCATTTCAGGTGAAGCTTCTCTGGAAGACGTGAGGTGCCTTCTTCTCAGCTCCTTTCCTTTTCTACTGAGGGAAAACTGGACTTTACCTGGTGTTAAATTCTAGACGTTTGATCTTCTATATTTTCCTTTTGATGATTAATTATCAATGCGCTCTAGATGAGAGATTCTGTTCCCTTTCCAGTGCAAGTATTATAGATCTGTTTGAATTACACTTAAACCTGTTAGGTGTCCAGGCTTTAAATGCCTGGTGGTATATCATGCCTTTTTTCATAGTTGTTTATTTTTGCACACTTCCATTTTAAACAACACCAACAAGCCTTGGTCTTTTCCATGTGCTACCCCTATTCCTATTCCATCACATATTTGCCCTTAATATTCATACTTTTTTATGTACGGTTCATTCTTCAAGAAAATGCTGTATAAATAAAACCTGGGTTTCCTGTAATTCTATTTTTTGTTTATTTTTCATTCCAGTTAAGACATTAAGTAGTCTTCAAGTTGTTGTAACATGTTCCCTCCAAAATGGATATAGGGGAAAATAGATTTATGCTCCTTCCATTTAATGATCCTTAGATTCCACGTATAAATCTGAATTTTAGAACTTTGTCAAGTATGTGTGTCAAAATGTTATTAATTCTGAAGTAAAATGAACTTAGCATGAGATGTCACCTGTGTTCCATGAAACCCGAGGGGCATTTGTATCTGTTGTTCTGATGGAAAGACGCACAGTGATTGGCAAACTCCTTTCAAAGTAGAAGTCATGCACCTCAAACTCCACCTGTTGTGGAAACAGACAAACCACTTATGGAAAGCTGGAAACCAAATGTACTTCGAAACACATATAGTGCATTCTCTCCTGAGAGATCTTACAGGCATCTGATAATATGTTAATAAACAAGACTTGATCTAGCTTTCAAAAAGAGCCACGGAGGTTCTGCACAAAACTGAGTATCTTCCTCCTTTGGTCTTTGCAGTGAATTCTGTGAAACTTAGTTCATACTGTGTGTAATTTTCATTTTATTTGGAGTACAGTTAAATTGTCAATTAATATAGAGCTTTTTTTAACTAGTCGTAATAAAAAGTGGAGGAGAGATTTCCTGCTCTTTTAAGAGGTGTAGGACCAAAAATAGATATGACAGAAAATATATGTACTAGTATAGAAAAAATAAAATCTAAAAGAATAAATCAAACTCTTGAGTTGTCAGACTCCAGAACTGTCAATCAAACAATGCTGAAAGCACAACAGAGGTGAGGCACTTAAGGAGCAGATGTTTTGGTAGGATGTCTGGTCCTCACATTAAGGAAACAGGAAATGGATGTTTTTGTGACAGCCAAGAAAAAAAAAGTGAGACAAGACTTGTCAGCATCAATTGCCAGTTACTGTTGCTCTGCTTTCCAGGCAACCCTCTCCTCAGCTTACCTTGCTCTCATTCTCTGTTTCTTCAGTTCTATTACTTTAGTACCAACCGTTTTGCTTTGATTGGATAATTCCTTAAGTAGCTTATCAGACAGTTGTTTCATAACTTACTCAAGAAACTACAAACAGAAGCCTGATCTCATTCATCATTTGCATCATGCTCTGTATGTTGGTGACATGCTTTTACTACTCCCAGCAGAAATTGTTGGGAGCCCCTTTTGGTTATCCCTAAACCACCATTATCACAGCAGATAGGCTGTAAGGCCAAATAGCAGTCCTGGACTTTAACTGATCTATCTTTCATTACTTTATATATGTCGCCTCTGCACAGGTCACAGAGATCAGTAATATCATGCAGGGAAAAAAGCTGTGTGGAAAAGGCACCACTGATCTTTCCAAAGGCTCTTTGGTAGATGTATAAGCACTGCTATTTCACTACTCCTCTTACCAAAAAAAAAAAAATCCAGTCCAGAAGAACTAAAAGGTTTCCAGTACAAAGAAATTATTATGTAGTAAGCAATGAACATCTATTTTGTGTTAGTTAAGATGATGTGTCATAGGAGAAAGGGGTAAAAGATTTTACCTCTGCTCCTGTACTGCATATAGTTTAAAAACTTTCTTCCCTGAAAAATATCCATTATATTATGATTACATTTATTTCCATTTTACTTAGTCTTAAGGAAGTGAAAACCAGCAAATGTTCACACACCCCACTGTTACCTCATAATTCCTCCTCTCTGTGTGGCTGTTATTTGGAGGCTGATAAGCAATGAGCATGTCACTGAGATCCTTCCACGTGAAGGAGCCAACAGTTTTTGTGTGGTCAGAGAGGTGAGTGATAAAGCCCTGTGGAGGTGGCTTGGTAATGTTGAATATAAGCAGAGACTTTGGAGTTTCGTTGTCTTCAGCATCAACAGTTGTGGTTGTAATAGCAGTTAAAATAAATTGATCTACTTCCAGGACGAGCTTTGCCATTGGAACAGCTTTGGGTATTTGGTTGGGAACAGCACCTCTAATCCGAACAGGGAGCCATGCATACTCCGTCTACAACAGGGAAAAAAAATGAGACAACTGAAAAGGCAAAGTAGAGTGAAAAAATAAATTCCATTTCTTTTAGCAAATCATGATACGTGTTAATGCAATAATTATTTTGAAAAGAAAAATTGAAATATTTTAATTATAAATGCCTGGAGTAAATATTGAGACGTCTTGAATATGACTTTCAGGTTCACTAGTCCTATTTGTGTCCTTAATTTGGGGCTGAAATTACTTACTTAATTTGATGTGAGTTTAATGAGTAACTTTATCTGACAGAAGCATGCACAAGCTATTAATTATTATTAACTGAATATGTTCACAGAGCTCTTAACTTATTAATTACTGTATATGCTGAAGTCAGTGCAGATCATGCTGTATAAAAGTTGTGGAATTATGCCAGAATTAATTTTTCACTCAGAATAAACTACTTATGTCTGACAGTAATCAACCAGAGGTGTTTCTCTGTAGCCATAATGGCCTAATCATAAAGGCATGGAGATAATGCCTTTCATTAGCTTAGCTGGCAAAGTTCTAAGAACTGGAAAAATTTAAAGGCTCCCTATCTCTCTTCAATTGTGACAAGGAGCAAAGACTTTAATCAAAAAGAAACAACAACAACAAAAAAAAAACCCACAGGATGACAATCAAAAATTCTAAACTTGCATAAAAATCTACCTTGTGCAGAGTTTTGCTTCTGCTGTCTGAGAGATCCAACCTCACAGGAATATAGTCAATGTCAGGTGAGGGGGGGTCAAGGTGTTGATACTGAATGCCCATCCTCAGAAATTCTTCACAGCTCATCTTTTTGTTGCTAATAACTTCTAATCCCAGTGTACAGCTTCCATTTCTGCACTTTTGACCCAGGCTGTGCTCTGTAAGCCAACAGCAATAGTGAAAGTTAGCGGAGCAGAAACCAACACGGGAAACCCTGAGAGAGACAGTGTGGTTAGAAGTAGGGCTCCTTTCCTGACTTAATTTCTCCTACAGGATTTTTTTTCAACTGACATCTTCCAACTCCATCCTCCCTTGGTGTCTTGGTTAGGTGCTGCCTCCAGCACATACCTGTGCTGTTTCTGCCGAGTCTTGGCACTCACAAAGCTGTCGTATTGGTCCACATGTCTAGGAGCCAGAAACAGAACTCAGTCAAGGAATTACTGACCCGGATCTGTGGTCTGCGTGGTGCCTCACAAAAACTTCACGTCCCTTTCATGCCCACGATAGCTCAAGTTGTTCATTAAACTTCCCACGACCCACTGTTGCACAGCCCGTCTGAAACAACCCACAGCTGCAGAATTAGTCGTGCTAATGCAAAAAACAAAAGCACGTCATACTCATGCCAGGGAAGAAGCTCCATGGCTGATCTCCACGAAACTGCTCTTGCTGCACTTTCCTGGTGATAAGCTGGCCGTGAGCAGGCAGGTGAGTTTCCGAAGAGAT
This sequence comes from Cichladusa arquata, assembly GCA_026413545.1. Taxonomy (NCBI): domain Eukaryota; kingdom Metazoa; phylum Chordata; class Aves; order Passeriformes; family Muscicapidae; genus Cichladusa; species Cichladusa arquata. Next base: position 3,126,094 of record JAOTQP010001195.1, read on the forward strand.
TATGGAAATGGTGCAATCCAGGTTTATCTTCCGGTCATAATCAAAGGTGAGGATGTTTTTGTCAATCACCCTAGACAGACCGTAGTATTCAGGCACCTCCAAAGCATGGGAACGCATTTTTATGATGTTACAGTCTGGCTCAAGTAGCTGCACATGAAGAGTGAATGTTTCTACAAACGTTTCTGTTTCTGTAAACCTGCAAATGACAGAAGAAAATTAGTTATGCTTCATCCCATCTTCTGTTGCTTTGTGATTTGGGCATAGTCCTCATTTTCAAAACTGAATTACTTGAATCTTGTTCTCTCTTGTGTGCTCAAGCCTTAATCCAGATCCTGCTACCCAAATCCCACTGCTTATAAGCAGGTGTCTGCATGAAGGAAGAGGCTACTCTCTATGTGTATATGAGAGTGTCTGTCCCTATCAGCAGGACAGCAGAGGACACATAGTACTCTGAAAGTACTATTGTCACTTTCCATAGCATAATGAAAAATCACTGGTTTTGTGTAATAAGCCAGCAATACATAACACATATTAAATGAGCATACCTGCAATACATGGTGAGAAATGTTTCTGTAAACAGATGGTCACTTGTTGACTAATGATGCAGCTACTGGATCTAAGTAGTGGCAATATGTACAGCATGCTTTAACTGTAAAAAAGGGACTGCTTGCTCTTCCTGAGGTCAGATGGGCTCCTGGTAACAGTGATCTGCTGCTGCTGCTTACCTGTACAGCCGAAGCATGACCATGTCTTCATCTAAAATTGGACATCCATTGTGGGTATATTTGACTTCATTAGGAAGGAAGTGACAGTCAAAAACCTATGAAGGAGAAAGAATAGACTGCCACCACACTGCCAAAGATGGCAACTTCACAGCATCTGTTCCACTTCTCTCTGAGTGCCTGGAATACACCAGACTGAGAAAAATTTTAATATGTAGTCATTTCTTTGGATAGGTATTCACCTGTATTGTAATCTTCCAGTGAGAGTCAGAGCAACCACTTAAACAACGGGCTGCCAGCACTGCACAATTAGAAAGGCAAAGGTCATATGTGATTGTTTCAGGCTGCCAAGTCCCTCCCCAGTACAACAAATAATTTGGCCTCACCTTCTTTACCACTGCAGACTGTGGAGTTAAGGGTGTAGATGTATCCAGCAGTGCATACAACTACAGTTGTGCTGAAAAGCCAGCAGTTTCAGCATTATAATTTGAGATCTATTGACTTTTAGAGATGCTCATGACAATAGCTTGATTATATAGTAAATCTTGCTTCATGTCCACTACAACTGTACCACAAAAGTATGACCCAATGAAATTTCTCTGTTAGAAACTTCACTAACTCAGAGTTGCTCCCAGTTTTTATGATAATGACTTTGTACCAGTAGCTCTTTTCTAGGTTAGATGTCATCTCTGTGACATACAAACACCTAGCTCCAAAATTAGTGTAAGCCACGGCACAAAAGCAAGCAGATATCTGTATTTCCCCTACCAGCTAATTCAAAATAGACTAATTCTTACAACATACCTGATACAGGCAAAATTTTTGAGTCTGTCTGGCCACAGTTTAATCATCTAAGGCAGACACTTCTTTCAGACAGATAGATTATTGAATGGTAGGTTCACTTGTGAAAGCAAGGCAATGAGGAAACATGCTTGACACAAATAGAAAAATGATTGCTTTGACACACCCATTCTTCGGGAAAGGGATTTGGATTCTGGGCATACAATTTTCATGTTCTCAAATACTGCAGTTTGCAAGACTGGCAATTTATAATTCCCATGCAGTATTGTTTTTTACCGAAACATCAGCTGAAAGCTCCAAGGACTGATAAAACTATGTCTACGTTATCTTTGTGATAACAGGGAAACCCTATGCAGTGCATGGAAAATGGAAGATGCTCATGTTTCATATCTACACAGAGAAAAGGCATATTCTAGCCAGCAAGAAACCAAAATCACTGCATTTCCTAAGCATTTCACTAGGAATCTAATGCAGTTTTCATTACATTTTTTCAGGGCATAATTCACAAATGGTTATATGGACTTCCATGGACTAAAGGGAAATCTGTTCAACATTTACTAACAGACCTAATGAGGCCATAACTAACAGCAATTAATGTATGTATATGGCTTACTGACTAGCCTCTTTTTTTTTTCTTTTTTTTTTTCAAAAAAAGAAGACTTAATTTCTCAATGACAGTAATTTTTTAAAATGTGGCAATCATGAAAATGAAGTGCCTTGCATGAATTGTCTTCATTTCCCCAACCACTTTAGATGATGGTGAAACAGCTGAGGGACTATAGTAAGGTTCTAAATTGTTGACTGAAAGTGTAGCTCATAGAGAAAAATCTTTGGATGCTCTGACTTTCAGTGTGAAATTTATGTAATCATTTAATTCTAAATTAAATGCTAATATATAATTAACTGAAGCACCTCATGAACACCTTGTGTCTTTATGTTAAAGGATTTAAAAATTATTGAACTTTGTTTCTTTCTAGCCATTACACAGAATAGAGCTTATATCCTTCTATACTGGAAGAATAGTTAGAGTTTCTCAGCTTTCATTATTAGTGAAAGAGTCTACTTCCACTGAAGTTAATTTCAGACGTTCAAACAATGTGATAATTTTTCTATATTCCTTGCAATTTTAGAATTTATTGCCTGCTTTTAACTTTCATCAAGAAGTGTATTGTATGAAGTCCTTCCTTTTTTTGGCTTGTTTTGTTTTTAAGTGATTAGTTAGTTGATTTTCAGACATATATACATGGGTAAACCTCTTGGAATAAACTGTGGTGTTACGGGAAGTAATCTTGGTTTTTTTGGGACTGTTTAGAAAGGAACTACAAGAACAGTTTGTGGAAAACAAAATTAATCTCATATGATGAAAGTTGTGACTGTGTTGTGGCTGTTCTGTTGTGTATTGTTTTCAAATGCCATAAAAATATGTCCTCTGGTTTATTTTCAAAAATAAAACAACAATTATGTCTTTTTCTTACATAATTTCCTTTCTTTCTTAGTGCAAACTAACATAAAGGAACATGATATTTAACTAATCAATTGGATATGTGATATTCTACAAAAATGGGACATAAAATTAAGTAGTTATGTGGTATGCTATCTTAAAGAAAAAAAAAGTATATTATATACACAACTCACTCATATTGTAGTTTCTGAAGCAGCTTTCAGTTGAACACTGAAATCAGTGTATATATATCAGTGTAGAGCCCGCAAAGTCAAAAGGATTTTGGTTACATAAGGGTGTTGTGGGGGACAAGGCCAAAGGGATTACAGAAGTCCAGATAAAAGACATCCAAGCCCTTCTCTTGCCCACTGATGGATCACTCCATCACAGAAGGCCAGTGGGTTGGTCAGGCAGGACCTGCCCCTGGTGAAGCCACACTGATTGTCTCGAATCACCTCCCTGTTCTCCCTGTGCCTCAGCACAGCTTCCCGGAGGATCTGTTCCATGATTTTCCCAGGCACAGAGCAGAGGCTGACAGGCCAATAATTCTCAGGAATAATCTACCCCTTTTAAGGATGGGTACTGTGTGTTCCTTTTTCCAGTCTGGAAATTTCACCTGATTGTTGCCATGACTTTTCAAATATTGTGGAATTTGGGTTCGTAACTACATCAACCAGTTCCCTAAGGACTTTGGGATGCATCTCACTGGGTCCAATCATATCAAAGAATTAATGTTATTGTTTTTAAGACATCATTAGTTCTGCATCTTAATTGGTAATAAGGGATTGGAAAATTTAGAACCTTTCCACAAAGGTTTGTTACCACTGACTGACAGTCAGTTTATATACGTATTGAGACACAATCTGCTTTGCAAAAAGAAACATCTGGTTTGTGTTTCCTGATGTGTTTTCCTTTTGTATGAACAGGCAACTCTAATTGTCTATAAATTCACTGGGTAAGACAAAGGAAATCTAAATATTTTCCTAATTACTGTGAGCTTTGGTTTTTTCCACTTCAACTGCTTTTCAATTACAGTTTATAATTAAATTGTCATGCATTCGTAGAACATTAGTCAGTTTAATGGCAGTAAACCAGATCATACCAAAGACATTTCCTGGCTGCAGTAGCAAGATCATGAGTGGCACAAGGAGATCTGGATTCTGGCACCTTTTTTCAGGAATGGTGAAAGCTCAGGCACCACTAGCAGGCACAGCCTCTCTCCAGCCTGTTGCCCTAGGGCCACCTTCTCAGCAGAGCTGTTCCCTCACATGAGTGCCAGCAGCTTCCACACTCAAATGCCTGGGAACATATTCAGGACTGTGAAAGAACAAGTGCTTAGCAGAAGTGGGGTGTGGAGAGGGGAAGTCATCTGGAAAATAAGGTGCAGCGAATGCGTGTCTCCTGGGATCTCTTGAAAAGGGCTATGTGCATGAAACCTGCTGGGTTACACAGAACAAAGGGACTATTCCAAAATACCTGGGTCCTACTCCACATAGAGGCTGAGGCAGAAATTGAAAGCAATTGTCCTCAGCCAGGCAAATTGCTTATAGAAGAGGTTCACCGTAAGTTTCACCTGTACGTTCCTCTTTTCCTCCTCTCCTTTAGATTGGATATTCTGAAAAATTTCTTACTGAAAGGTTGGCCAGGCATTAAAACAGGTGTCCCAAGGAAGTGGTGGAATCACCATACTTGGAAACATTCAAAAATTGTATGTAGGTAGGTCTTAGGGACATGATTTAGCAGTGCATCTGTTAGTGCTGGGTTAATGATTTGACTTAATATTCTTCAAGGTCTTTCCAGCCTTTATGATTCTATGTTTGTATGAGTCAAGGACCAACCTATACTGGGGAAATAGAGGTGGAATGCTATGGTCAGTGTCCCAGTGCTGGCAGAAAACAAGCCCTGGGTAGTTTCAGCAGAAGCACTATACTCCTTGAGGCCAGTCTCTAGAGAAGATCATACATTGTCCTGTCCATCACCTCCTGTTTTCCCTAGTATGCCTCTGCTCCTTAGGAGCTCTGATTGAGCTGAAGTACTTGCCAGTGGTGTGCAAAAATAACACTGATGACCAAGACAAAAGTTATGAAAAATCTATTGAGACTGGTTCTCCTCCACCTGTCTTCACAGATGCCACCAAAAATCCTGGAAAGGAGGTTTAAAACTGTATTCATATACAAACATACGAAAGCGTATTCTGTGGCACAAACCAGAACTTTTCAAAATGCTAAAACCTGCTCAGTTATGAATCATTAAACCCATTTATTTTCTGTCTATAACATTACATCTTCATGACAACTACTTTCAGCTCCTTCCTGCTATAACTCAGGTGGGCCAATTTGTAAAGTAGATGAGTAGCAGAATGGTAATATGTGAAATGTACTTAATTATTCCTACAAGTTTCACATTTGAACAGAAAACAGGAGTTTTAATGTATTTGCCATCTGCTAACAATTTGGCTGTTGCAGAGCAGAACAAACAATGTTGTACACAATGTGCTTATTGTATGTGATTATTTTTTTTTCTTAATTGTTTCTTGAGTAGTGGCTCTGTGACTAAAATTCAAAATGCTGTAGTGGGCTATGCATTACTCAAGGGGTACTGGTTACCCTCATGGGAGAAAAATAAGCAGCTGTGAGACTGGAGGATACCTTCTAACTGGAAGTTTTGAAATATCCATTTTTCATTTGTGGAAGGAGACCCTGGCCAGACTCACTTCTGTGCACTCGTGCTACTGAGCTCAGTTTTTGGATTTCAGGGTTTCAGTTCTCTGTCAGCTGTCAACTTCAGCAAAAAGCTGAATCTCACACACCATTCAGTTTCATGCCTTTTAGTCTCTACCCAAAAGAAGAGCAAAATTCAATAAAGCAGCTCATTTTAGTTTCTCCCAGACCTGCACACACTAACACTCAAAGCAGCAAAACAGAGCCCAAATACCTGTGGAGTAAGTTTCCCAACCCTCTGTGTTATTGGCTCATTAGTCACCACTTCTACTTTGCAGACATCCTTCTCTTTGGGGATGGAAAACTTGAGGTCCTCTTCTGACAGGAAGACAGACTGTCCCTTCATCACTTTCACCCCAAGGTTCACACTAATAAAGGAGGAGCACGCAACTCTTAACACGACAGGCAGCAGTAGAAACAACCAGCTTTTCTCAAAGGGCTTCATGTTATAAGGGGCTATCAGCCTTTTTCACCAGTGAAAAAATTTCTTAACAAAAGGAGTCTTCTTCCTCCACTAGCAGACTTTCACCATATAATGAAGGCATCATTAGTCACAGGTAAAAATGTGTGACATGTTTTCTATTAATAGGCTCTTCTTGACAGAAATTTGGGCAGTTATTGACAGATATTTTCAAAATATCCTTAGGTTTTTGTAAAATTCATTGGTCAAGACTGACAAACTGATGATGAATGTGTTCTCAGAGTCCTTTCAAGGTTCATTAATCTGGAAAAAAAACAAGAGAACGAAAATTGCTGTAAGATATTGGGCAGCTATAGGGATAAAAACAAAACAACAAACACATTCAAAACACTTCCACCATTTCTGACAATTGCAGTCCGTTTCAAGCAGCAGAATGACCTCACCTTTGAATACCATTCAAAGTGCACACATGCCCAGAAAATAGCAGACAACCCCAAAATCTGAGAAAAATTCAACAGAAATAAAGAAGACAAGATAATGCAGAGAATAAATTATATAAGTTTCTCATGCCCCTAGTAACAGTTAATCTTTATCTTTCATATTTATAACCTTGTAAGAAAAGAACTTTTTTTCTGACATTAAACAAGCACTATTGAAATCCTTTTAAAAGCCTAGTTTCTACAATCCTCCAAAGTAACTGAAACTACAGCCCAAAGAATACAAAGGGATGTTGATTTAATTAATTTTGAGAGGATCATAAGAATTCCAAGACAGTAGTGTTAACATTCCTTTAGTTTTTGTAAATTGTTAATGCCCTGACTACTTATTTGCCACAACCTTACAACCAACAGTGAACTTCCCTGAAAGTGAATTTAAAAATAAATCCTTGTATGTCTTTATTTCCTTTGTTGTTGTTAACAGGTGAGGGTTCACTCCACTGTTTCCAGCAGAATGACTTTCTGAGCAGCCTGTAACTGAATGCACATATCCACCCAGTTTTAAACTTCAGTGAAAAACAAATGGCAGTTCAGAAATTCTGTAAAATTACTCACTTTCTAAAGTCAAACAAGACAGATCCACTCACTTCATCACAGTCACAATCATCAAGACTGAAGACACTGAGACTCACATACATGTAAATTTGGATGTATGTTGACTATGTAGTCTGGAACGCAAATTTTAACTCTAGTTTTCTAGGTATTTATCTGAAAGTCTTTCCATTTTGGTTTAAAACATTGAAGCCATACCAGTCTGAAGAAAATCTGAGAGAAAATATAGAATCCTTGCCAGTGGATAAGGAATTCAATGCACGGTAGAAAATTCAGGTAAGAAAATATTTAGAAATTTTAGATTCAGACTAGGACCTGGCAGAGTGCTAAGAGGCAGTTAATGACTCTGACACAGTTTTTTAGTCATGGTCATAGTTAATGACTCTGACACATGGTTTATATCTCATGACAATGCCACTAACTCTCTGCTCCACAATAGGAGGCTGAGGCATAGATTTATGGTTCAAAATAGCTTTATTCATAGGCATTTTCTTGCACGGCACCTTGTCAGAAATCATAAAATTAAAGCCTGAATAGCTTTGACTTTCTCCACTCCAACGTGGATAGCTATCTTAAAATGATGCTAAAGTTGGGAGAACTTCATCACCAGTTTGAAAATGGCACTCATGCAGAGACATCTGCATCTTGACTCTGCTATAGCCCAGGTTCATCTGTTTCTGGTGCCTGCCCCACACATCCCAGCACAGAGCACAGCTGTAAACCTCGGGTGCAGGCAGTGCTTGCAATGCTGCCCTGCATCAAAAACAGAACAAAACGTGTACAAGAGGAATCAGGAGCATTTTGCTCAATTTCATGGTGGATGTATGAGACATTGTCTGCTACACCTTTGGTCCTGTTGTCACCATGTATTACAGTCTTGCTTTGACTACTTTATCTTGCAGACACAGCTCCTGTATCACTATATGTTTGTTTCATATGTTCCAGCCACTGGCCTCTATTTGGATGCTGTGGGACTGTCTCCTGAGGTGGCCAAGTGAAGATCTTGGGAGATATAACCTCACTTTCTCAATTCTCAATACAATCCTAGCAAGATGAAATGGCAAGAGATTCTTTCAGCACATAATGACAATAAAAATGAGAAGGTTTTGGAGTAAGTGCCAAGATATTAACATCCTCCCTGCCGTTGCTTAAATGAAGTCCTTTGTGTGCTACATGGTGCTTACACTGATTGACAGTGTTCTGCTCTTCAGCAGATACACAACTGCTGGTGATGCTACTGTCACAATTTGTGGCTGCTTTGCACTTCCTTTCAATCTCCTTACTTCTCTGCCCTTAATATCTCAGCTGAACTTGATTCACTTCTACCATTCCTTGCAATGTCACCTGTGTGTCCAGAATGGACATACAGCTAAAGGACTGTTTAATTCTAAATGTATCATAATATTTCAGATATAGTTAGTGGCCTCATGAAATAATGGTATTCACAAACAACACAGAAGGAGAATCAGTATTGTGAAATTAAGCTGTTCTCTCATCAGCTTTCTAAGGGCCTGTCTCTACGCCAAAACAACTGAAACAGCTAAACAACTTTTCTGTGAGTACAAGCTCACAGAAAGCCACCAGCTTTGGTCCCAGAAGTGAAACAGTCTGTCAGTTCAGTGATGTATCACATACTCGTTGTTTTCCCTCTGTGGGGCTGGAGCATGTGACTTACGAGGGGAGGCGACACAGTTGGATTTGTTCAGCCTGAAGAAGAGAGCCTTTATTGCTTATTTTTAGGCTTCTAACAAAAGAGTGCCTGGAGCACAAGGAAGAGACATACAAACCCACTAAAATAGTGATGCTTATTTAATAAACAACTAATCAAGGCCTGAGTTGCTTGACGCAACTTTGGAGCCAGAATTGCCATAAAACTGGATTTTCTTGGAGAAAGAGGTGGGTGCCGTTACCTCAGAGGCCCTTTTCACCCTAAACCGTGTGCTGACTCTTATAAGATGAAAAGACAGAGCCATCTCACTGCTAGGATCTAAATTAATTACCCGATGTATTTTTGCAAAACACAGAGTATTTTGCCACCTGTCCAGTAATTCCCCTGAGATCCAATATAAATCCATACTGATATAAAAAATGTGGCAGCAAGCAAAGGGACATCCTTTCCCATAATTGGAGGCAGATTGGCCAAGCTGGCTCTGACATTTGGAAGCCTGGAAGATAAGCCCTGAAGAGGTGCCCAAGGCATTGAACAAGGGACACTTGGCAAGGGGAACTCTAAGGAGCTACTCATCTGCTGGCAGATGAGCCTGGGGGGAAGGCAGAGGGAGAAGGGGCCTCTGAAGAGGCAGAGAATGCAGCTCTGGAGAGTTGATAGAGGGACATACCAGACTAGGGACAATGTAGAAAGAGTTTCTATTAAAAATTTTCTCCAAGTGGCAGAACTGGTTTTCCCTCAGGGCTGCTGGTGCACATGTGAGAAATGATGCAGTGGTTAATTGCAAACATAAAAAATTGTGAGTCTGATTCTGAGCAGAGCTACACTGATGTAAGTAAAAGATTAATTCACATTATTTAAATAGTTATCTCCCAACGCAAAACAACTGAAAGGAAAATTTCAAACAGGACGAGTAACTCTCAGCTTTAATGCCTAAAACTTGGCTAAAATAACTATAATCACAAGTGACCTTGAGCCAAGGCTCAATGACACCCAAAGCCTTCACTGGGATTTGGATGAGACTTCAAGAGTTTCTCTGTGTGACAAAAGCTCTGCTTGCCTGGGATATTTTCCTGAGCAGATGGATCAAAATTTCCCTATTCTTTTGCAAAGCTGGAAGGGGATAATGGAGAATGACTGTTGTGTGTTGGAAGTTGGATTGATTTGTTTTAATGAATACCAGAAAAAGTCTGCAAGAAACAGAAAGAACATGCACTTTTTTTGAGGACGGGTTTAAAGAAAACAAGTTAAGAGCTTTCCATGATTTCTAGGAAATGAATCCAGGGAAGATGAATATTATTACAGCAGTTAAAATCTAGCCCAGGGCAATGAAAGGATCATGAGCTATTAAAATAGGGGATTGTCACTTCAGAATGTGCACTTAACACACGCAACCCTTGAACTGTTTGCTATTTAATGGTTTTGTTCCATGCACTACAAACAAGGATTACAGGTCACCAAGGAGTTAAGTATTTGGCAAGGTATTTGCTGAGTTAAGGAGTGGCAGATAACACCCTGCAAGTAGTTACACCCTGGACACATGTCAACAGCAGAGATGCATTTTGCCTGAGGCAAAGTGCAGTCCTGAGTTAGCTGAGATTACAACTAGTAGAATTCTCTAACCAGAAAATACATGACTTGCAAAACCCTCTTTTAATTACCATTCGCAGAAACAGTGTATAATTATTTGCAGAATTTGTTGGAATGTCTCAGCAAAACACAGTGAAAGCAACCTACTTCTAGAAGGTGATGGCTCCAGATAAATACATCGAAATCAGCAGGAAATGTAAAACCTTTATAAGCACACATGTGTTAAGGAACACATGTAAACTTCTATGCATACATATGATGAATAAATCTGCCTAGTTTAGATGAACTGAATCAGCTGTCTAAATGAACACGAAAATGTAAAAGTGCTGACAGATTCCCTACTGCAAAATAAGTGCACAATTTTAAAACATGCATTTAAAAAAAACGAATAAATTAAATATATCCTTTTTAATGACTTAGTATCAAAAGTTTTTAGCATATATTTCAGTGCATTTTGTCACATTTCTTCTAGTGTGTCTCATTAATAAGACAATTCTAAGCAAAGAAATCTTATTTAGTTCTTCCAAGTTTTTAAAGCCACAAAGTTTTATCAGATCTGATGGGGGGGAAAAAAGGCAGCATAGTTGAGAAATCTATATCAACTTGAATATTAAGATAAAGTTTCCTGGAATCCAAACTTTCAAGTTAACTTCTACTAAACCACTGCCAAAGCCTGCTTTCCTCGAAGTTAGAACTGAGCCTTCATCCATCTCGAGCTCAAAAATTACTGTCTGGCTGCTCTGCTGCAGCATTCAGCAACAAGCTGAACTCTGCGAGCTGTTAAGCACTATTACAACCACAAAACACAACAGCATTCCGTGAGCACAACAAACTTGAGTAAGATACTTACAGGTAGCGGTGTTTCTGCTGGAGGCTGAACATGAGATCATACTAGAAAAAGAGGAAAAATGTATGTCACTGACCCAGTAATTTCTGTTTTAAAAGGCTGGCAGAGAAAGAAATCCAATGAGTGAGCGACAGAGAGAAAGCAGAGGGGGGAGGGGAGGGAGATAGATGAAATTCCAGTCTTTCTGGTCAGCTTGGCTGTAGGTTTCTCTGTACTGAAAATCCACAATAAACACTCCTTGCTTGCAAGACTGCTCCTGACTGCAGAGTCACAAATTACAAATACTTTCAGTCTCTCAGAGATGCCTTGCAGTGTTTACACTCAGCAATGCTTCTCTGCTAGCCAGCCCCAGATCTTCTTTTCACCTTCTGCTAGTTAAGTCTTTTGAGACTAAAAATTGAGCTGCTGTTATTAAGGTTTGCTCTTTTCTTTTCTTTTTTTTTTTTTTTTTTGTCCCCACTTCTGCTGGTTTATTTCCTTTAAAACTCACACACCCACACCACCACCGTAGTATTCGAATTTTAATTTTCTTTTTTCCCATTCAAAACAGCACGAAAGACAAA
>JAOTQP010001195.1:3172258-3190317 GCA_026413545.1 Cichladusa arquata
TTTTATTTTTAAGAACAGACAGCTAGAATCTGTGTATCTAAATAAATGGGAAATTCAATTTGATACTGCTGTTTGCATATAAGCATGAAAATAAAAATGCATGCACTTACAGGTATCACAATTTTACTGCACATTTTGGTAGAAATTAGACTAGAATATGCATATTTTCTTAATTGCAAGTTCAAAAGTGGATTCACTTTTTGATGCACAATCAAGTTCTGCATTAGGAAAATGCTTTAATCCACCAATTTTTTATTTACTTTGGTTGAGATCCAAGAATAGAGAATACCAACCAGGTTGCTAGTCTACAAATATTAAACGATCCTTTCAAAAAGGAAAAGAGCAATCCTTTCTCCAGATCCATGACAGGGAAGATGGGAAACAATCAGTTTCAGTTGTGCCAAGAATTATTTGGGGTAGATATCGGACAAAATTTCCCAGTCTTTTCTCACTGGGAAAGACATTCCGTGTAAGTTCCAAAATGACTGTTCTCAGTGCTTTTTTATTTTTGTTAGACAGGTGAAATAAATCTGTCAGGATCAACTTAAGACTGCTGATTCTACTTTAGAACAAGAACATAATGTCCTTTGTAGATCTACTTTTCTACAAGTGAAAAATATCCCCTGTAAGCACTTATTTCGAGTGAAACAGACCTGCAAAGACATTGTAACTGTAGCCCTGCTTAGCTTCATCTGAAGCCCTGCTTAGCTTCATCTGACAGAGTAAAAATATTGCACTTCAGACAGATTCATTTTGTTCCCAAAATGAAATTAAGTCAAAGATGGCTAATTCTTTCCTCTGGAACACAAATTTCAGAGTATGGTACGCCAAAAAATGCGGGTAAGGTTATCTGCAGACATTGCATTTTTGTTCCAGAGGGAAAAATAGTCTCAAGTGTACTGCAGAAAATCAAACTTTAAAAAAATGCAGAAATTATCACCAGTTCCACTGCATCACCTGCATCTGTTCTTATATAAAAAAAATAAAGTATTTTCATTAAACTTTATTGCACCATCACCTTTTTTTTTAAAAATATCCCCCATTCAAGTCAAATATTAAATTATTTTTATCAAACAAAATATAAGGTCTTCTTTAAAACAGCATGTAGATACAGCATAGGCGCTATACAGAAAACATCTAAAGGAATGATATACATCAAATCAGAGGTGACAGAAAACAATCATTATGTTCCTCTCCATGATTAAAAAAAGATTGCAAAAAGATTGTGTAGGCTATTTATCATATGCATGAAAAGCATTCCTCTTCATTCAAGGTGTTGAAGCAGGTGACACCTTCAAGCTGTCAAGCGCTGCATGAATTCTGAAATGCAACCTGGACTCCATAGAGTACTCCTTGTAGTTGTTTCTGCAAAACAGACAACTTATTTTAAGAAAAATATGTTTGGATTGGATTGTTTCTACTTCATACGTTTGTAAGTTAACAGTCCTTATTCTAACAACAGGAAACAGAGGTTGACACACAGATGAGTTATGAGACATTTAAAGCTATATCCACAAATTGAGCAAAGAAGATTTAGACCGGTAATAAAATTAAATGTCCTGACGAACTGAACCCATGTCTTAGCATCTCTTTCACTTATCTTGATCCTTTTACCAGCCCTCCCAATTACTGAAATTTGCTGTGAAAAGACAAGCCAAAATACTACAGAGAAGGGTGTTACTAGAAAATGTATGTTCCAACTCAGAACACCATTCAGCCAGAGTAATAAACATATTTACAGAAATTGTATTCTGTAAATCCCATCGCCCCCAAAACAAACAAACAAACAAAACCCCATGAGGGGACACTATTACAAGACTGGGCTACTTCTCTGTAAACACAACGGACATTCTATCCCATACTACAATCCACAGATGATGCAAATAATGCTGCTCTACAGTAAATTAAACCTCCAGCTGGTCACCTGTGACATGTGAAAGGAAAAAGGGGCATGGTCAGACTGGTGTACTGGCTTTTAACCTACTCTTATGAACACCTATAGTGGAGCTGATTTAGTTCCCACAGCTGCCCTTTGGGACAGAATGGTACATATCCCTTCTCTGGACTCTGCAGATTTCACCAGGCAGCAACTGACAGAACAAGAGGACACAGTCTTAAGCTGCGCCAGGGGAGATACAGGTTGGATATTAGGAAAAAGTTTTTCCACAGAAAGAGTGATGAAGTACTGGAATTGTCTGCCTGAGGAGATGGTGGAGTCACCATCCCTGTACACGTTTAAAAAAAGTCTGGATGTGGCACTCAGTGCCATGGTCTAGCTGAGGTGTTAAGACATGGGTTGGACTTGATGATCTTGAAGGTTTCTTCCAACCTAGTCATTCTGTGATTTCTGTGAATTCTGTGAATCCCATGCATGCAGTGGACCCTCAGCATCTCTGAAGCCCACACAAAAAGAAAACATTTTCCCCTCATACTGTGTCTTATTTGAATCTGTCTACTCCACTGTGCCTGATGTTTCATGAAACTGCAAAATTCAACTATATTGGAGAAGTTCTGCAAATCAAGAATGGAGATTTTTAATTACTTGTATTTTGCAAGGAAGCTGTCAGGAAGAAAAAACACATGCCTTCATTGCTACAAATACACACCTATTAATAATGTACAAGATGATAAAAAAACCCACTTACTTTGCAGTTTCTATGTATCTTATTGCTTTTTCTCTCTCATCCTGTTGTTTGTACAGCAGACCCAATTCATACAGCGTGAATGGCACCAAGTAACTATCATATTTTATTTGCTTCTCACTAGAAAACCAGAAAAATACAGAAACAGTTACTTACAGCCCTGTCCTGAGTGACCAGTTAACTTTTAAATGCAATCACTGCCTGTAACAGCACTCAACCAGAAAAAACATTCTGAAGCCATTTTTACTGGTTAATTCTGTACACATTGATAAACAGTCTAAAAGGACTATAGCAGCCCTAAATGTGTAGAAAATAAAGCTGAACTAAATATAGGTACTCAATTCACCAGAAAACTTTTCCTCTCATCCATGCAAAACATACACTTTATGAAGAACTGTTGTCTTTAGATTTCAAAAATATCTCAGCTATAAAAGCCTGCGCGTTGCCAACTACCTCTGGAAAAAGATGTTTCAGGAATAGTGTTCCTTTAACTTGCAACCAATCAAACCCCTCTGCCTTGTAACTTGCAATGCACTTGACTAAACTCACATGGGGTCTTAGAAATGGCAAGAGAAAACAAGATGGCAAGAGAATAAAAACACACATAATTTTCAATAACAAATTCTATTGTTCATTATTCTAAATCACTTGTTAGAAACACTGCACATGTAAATATGCTTCTTCAGCCCAAATACTTAAAAACTTATAAGAAATTTTCAACTACAACCAGTACCCAACTTGTGTTTTATATAGAAAAGCTATTACAGCTAGTATGGATCTGACACCTGAGTATCTGTAACACAAGAAAAATCAGTCTTCAACTAAAGTAACAACTTCTCCTCATCTGCATAGGGAAGCATTAACTACTGAAGTACTAAATACTGAATTTAAGAAAACAAAAACAAACATGAAATAGATATGAATTGTCCTTACTTACAGGTAGCTCTGCAAATACAATTCCAAATGTACTTGGGCATGTTACCTGAGAGTTTGATTTATTTAGCCTCGAACACCACATATATAAAGCAACAGTAAGTGTTAAATTGCTACAGAAGAATACAGGCAAAGTTTTCTGATTCTCTAACTACTTTCAAAAGTATTTTAATTAAACACAATGTTTAATTATTCAAAATTCTAACATAACAGCTGCAACAGGAATTGCAGAACTGTCACCAAAAGCTAGAAAATCTATTTCTGTTATTTGTTTACCTTTGAATTACTTTACTGAAACATAATTCAGCTTGCATGAGTCTTCCCAAGTGTTTCAGGCAGAGGCCTTTCAGTAGCTGCAACATGCACACATCATCCACATAGTATTCATTGTGATCTAACAGTAAAAGTGAAATATGTCAAACATTTTGAAAATATCATGAAAACAAAAATTAGATTTTCAGTAGGAAGTATGTATTCAGACTCAGGATGTTGTTTCTCATGCTCTATACCTCAAAATGTACGTAACCTTCAGGCATGATTTAAAATACTGTCTACTAAAGAAGATGTGTCCGTGACATTCGTATCTTTCTCTTAAAAGACAGACAAACAAGAAGTAAGAAGAAACTGAAACATCCAACAAACAGGCATAAACTTCATTAATCGAAGATTAAACAGTCATTAATTAAATACATTGCATTGCTTAAACAGACATTAATTAAAGATTTCTTACTTGCAATAGCGAAAACTACAGTGAGACAGACACCATCACATTATCTTAACAGCTTCCCCTGTTACAGAGCACTGGCAGACCTCCAGTACCACTAGCAAAATAAAAAAACCTGCAAAACCACACCATGACTCTTATGGAACTCTTCAGAATAATCGTTTCACAGTAAATTCAAGAAACCATGTTTACTAGTATTTTTATAATCTCTAATGTTTGATAAGCCTTAGTAATAGTGTATAATATTTGAAAAATTCAATAAAGTATGCTCAATAGGACTAAAAATACCAGATGAAAGAGGGTGTTTGAATCAATTCAAAATTTACTTAACAAGAGTGATCCTTTTCAGTTCCCTTAGTTTGTCGCATTTGCTGGGTACAAGGAAGGAAAAGAAAGGAAAGAAAACACATATGGATAGACAGATGGCACCACATACATTAACAATTCAGGAAGCAAAACACTCTCCCTTCAGATCATGTTGTTTACAACTAATTACCAGCTCTCTAAGGTCACATTAATTTTTCCTTAATAATCTGCCAAAGAAATCCTACGTAAACAGTTCTGAAACATGCAAGACAAATGCATTTTAGGATTCCACAAAGTGCTCTGCCACCATGCTCAGACTTACTTCTGTCTGTGTCTAAACACAGAAAGTCTTGCTAGATTGTAACTGACAGACTGCGCTTTTAGTGACAGTAGAAGTGCAGCACATTAGTAACTTTGCATCCTCTCCAGCCTGTATTTTTTAGCTTAAGTATTGGATTCTATGACTGTCTCCTGAAGGACTCATTAGTTGAATGGGGCACACACTGATGTCAGTAAAGGCTTGCCAATTTTTAACAGCTTCAACTAGTAGTCTTATTTCCCAAAAGAATAAAAGCTATTATGCCCAAAAATTAACACTAAATGACAACAAATGCGCAGGCCAATTTAACACAGACAACCTTGCAATAAATGTGGGAGAACCATCTTTGCAGCTGCAGTGCTCTACACCAAAGGAATTATCATTGCCAAGACAAAAAAACCAACAAAAATACTTTTTTCCTTGAAGTTACATACTTCGTTTTATATATTGGAAATGAAAATAAAAAATACCCTGAAATACTGTGGGGGAAAAAAACCCCCAAACCCATCTCTAATGTCTTTCATTTGTTCCTCCTACCATCTCTATTTTCAGCTCCAAACAACATAAAATTTACTTTCAGTCCTTGAGAGATTCTGTGCTGTGCCTATTCAGGTGAAGCAAATAAAGCAAAAACAGTTCTAAGTAGTCTCAATCCCTAAGTGACCTTCGTGTATAATCAACGCCCTTTTTACACAGCACCTTAGCTATCCTTAGACACTGCTACTACCAAAAACTGTCTCTTAAAATTAAATTGTAACCTTGTCACACTCTGCTAGCAAGCTTAATCACTATTTTTTAGGGACTCAGCAGTAACTCTGGTAATCAGAGCCTTTATTTTCACTGATCCCGTATCTTTAAAAGGAGATGAAGATCATATATGTGAAGTCCAGAATAAAATTACATCTGTCTGAAGTTATTACTAAAAAAAGACACAGAAAATATATACATTTCCAGACTATATCCTATTTGCAAACAGTGAATTTCCATAAGAAAAACACAGTGGTTTTATTTCCATTGCTTTTATTCTGGTACCGTGTACACGTCTACTTAGGGATTCGACAGGAAATTTACTTCACTGTTACAACTGATGAGCACTTCTTGTACAAACCTCTGCACAATACAGCACTGGATTTCCAACAAATTCTGCCAGAACTCTCCATGGAGCTCATGGGAATTACTTTATTTACAAGTATCTTGCATATCACTATACTTTTGTTTTACTATCACAACAACAAAAAAGGAAAACACTTCAGATTTAAGAGGCACACTACTGATTCTGCAGAAAAGAGAAGAGCAACACAGAAAATAAAGGAACTCAATTCAAACACGGCCATGCAGGTTACTTTCATTCCGTTTATCATACAATCCAGATCTGACGATTATATATTACATACTTCTTCTGTGTCCCTGTATAATTCCTTATGCATCACCTCAAGTTATACTTGAGTATGAGTAAATCATACTTTGATATATCTTACGTTTCAGAATTGCTGTTTTGACCACTGGTTGACCACTAAGTTGCTAAATTGTTCGTAAGTCTGACTAAAATCTGGGTTCAATATAAATTATTTTAGTGAATTATAATTTTAGAAGTTTCACATGCAAAACAGTAATATTTATTCTAGAAAAATTCAAAAGAGAATTCTACAAAAAAATTCATATGACAGGTGACAGTACCAGTCTAATAAAATCTGGTAAAATCAAGTACTTGTGCAGTAAACCAGCTGCAATAATTGAATTTAAATTCTTTTAGGGGTAAGTTATGGGCTGATTCTCTAAACATTACCCCAAGATGTAAAACCATGGTCAAAGTTTATTTGTTAATTTTGTTAAGTATGTTTCATTTTACAACTAGCATACATGTTTTATTTTGCCAGAAAATAAAACAAAAAACCAGACTAATTCATGCATAGCACTGCATCATGTCTTTTATACTTTGTCATATTCTATGCAGCATATGTCCTCTGTAATAAACCGTAATGTAAATTGGTTTAGAAAAAATATTTTTCCGACTTTGAAGACAGTAGCAGACTATGGTTCAAGAACACTCTCAAAGACAAGAAAAACTAAGCTAGACCAGTCATGTTCTGTAACTAATAACTTCAGGTCCTTGAGTTTTCTGTATTCGTCTGCAGCATCAACTGAACTGCATAAAGAGCATATTGAAGAACTACTCCTAACTTTCATGTGGGTCCAAAATTTCCATACTTGGACTTAATCAGCACATCGTCAAAGCCAACACTCACTTTGCACAATATCAGAAGATAGGAGTATATAATAGTGTCAGCATTTCTTACAAGATTATTAATTCTGCCTTAATTGATCACTTACTAGTTTCATTTTGTAGAGCAGTTTCTTCTTTTTCAATTGTAACCAGTAAGTTTTCAGTGAGGTCTGCTCTTTTGCCCACAATTGCAAATCCATTCCAGACATACATCATTTCCTGATTAAAAAAACAACCAAACCAACTAAACAAACAAAAAGGCAAGAAAAACTCACAGAATTACAAAAATATTTAACTAAGGAGTGCCTCTGAGAAGACTGTTGTGGAACATTTCTGACTACATAAAAATACTACCAAAGCTTTTACTACAAAACATCTATGAGAATAGGAAAGAGAAAATTACATTGAACATGTGTTGACAAAGGTAACCTGGGTTTCTAAGTTTTGAATGTTTTGATGCCTTTTAAATGGATTCTGCTATCATGTATTTTTACAGATCTTCAAAAATTTAACCGAACAGATTTTATCAGGACAATTTACCATCATCCACACAACACATCAGCAAAACTGGATGTTTTAGGTTCAACTTGTGGCCTCAGCCACATGAGCCAAAGGACAAACTAAAAGTATTTTCTTTCTAAAGGATGATAGGTACATTTAGTCTGCATTTGAGTGTGTGCTTGTATACACAGTATACCTATGTAAGTATGCACCCAAAATCACACTCTTGTGTGTTTATATATATATAAATATATATACAGAGAAAAACTGGATAAAAATGTGATTCTAGTAGGTACATCCAACATATGATTTCACTATAATTTCTACAAAATCTTGTTGGAAAAAAACCAAGGCAAATCCTGGACACAAATCTTCCCAGATGCGTCAGTACAACACTAAGCAATAAGCTTGTTTTGATACATTATTACACTGTAAAACTTAACGAGAATGAGGGTTAATGCTAACCAACAAGGAACTTTGCCAACACCTTTACTCAGTCACCACAAACTAGAGTATCATTTATTCTACTGTCATTGAAAGTACATCTCTGAAATATGAAGCCTAATGTCA
Organism: Cichladusa arquata; assembly: GCA_026413545.1. Classification (NCBI taxonomy): domain Eukaryota; kingdom Metazoa; phylum Chordata; class Aves; order Passeriformes; family Muscicapidae; genus Cichladusa; species Cichladusa arquata. The sequence goes on from JAOTQP010001195.1 coordinate 3,180,478, forward strand.
TTCCGAAGCTGATATAATATATTGGTGAAATATTTCCACTTGTATTTGTACTGTAAATATGTAAGTTTTCAGACAGAGAAAACATCTTGCTCTATCAAAGTCTGAAATGGTGTTATTAACATCATCAGCTACATCATGCTAGATTTCTTTCAATGCTGCAGTCCTGTCTAACTTATACCTACTGAAATAAACCATACACTATGTTTGGTTATGCCTAATCCATGATGAAAAAATTCCTAAATTAAAAGACACTGGATTTAACACCAAGACCAAATATATATACTCACAACTTACAAGCACTCTGCTGTACAAGCCCAAGACAAATTGTACTTAGTCCTCTACATGCAGTTTAATATAGAATTAATTTTAGAACTGGTGGATTAGCTTTCTTTGAACTCTTCTTTCTGTATCAATGAGCTTTAACAGAAGAAATTCCTACTTGAATTAGGTTTTTCATGTACGGTTTTCATGTACGGTTGGTAAATCATGCATGTAAAAAGGTTTTAGCATACACATATGAAAAGCATTACTGCTATAAACAGACTGTGCAATACTAATGATTCTGACGTTAAAATATGGGAAATTAGAGCAGCATTCATAAAGTATCTTTAACTTCTGCACGTTTTAATCAGACTCAATACAAGGGGAAAAAAAACACAACAAAAAACAACTATCACTCTTCATTTTCATCAGAAAAACAGAAAGTACCAAAGTTCTCCTTAACCTCCTAGTGAGTCTATAAGGCAAGGGCTAAAATTATGCCAACCTAAAGAACATGAATGCAGTTTTCTGTATGCTGAACTTTTCACATGAAAAGTATGTTTCACACTGCTGCTTAGCTCATAGTATGATCCAGTCCCTAATATTTTTCACAAAATTCGCACTGCATAAATACAGTACTTCTTTAAAAAATTTAAAATGCAGACACATACTGACAATACTATTCCTTCCCTGTAAAATGAAGTATACTGATTTCTTTTCCTTTTTGAAAAGAATAAAAACAAAGCAAGAACAAATACCAAGGCAGGTAATATCAGCTTCACTGGTTGAGGAGATGCATAGCGTCGAGCTTTCCTCACGGCAAACTTCTCCGTAGGGATAGATTTTCCTGCAATTCTCTGTTTTAGGCCATCCACTTGTCTACAAGAGGAGAAAATGGAAGTTGTATATTGGTGTGTTTTTTTAATCTCATTTCAGTTAGGAAGATTTACTATTTTCCTCTGAAATATCTTAAAATTGTTTTACACAATGGAGACCAGAGCTGTAGGATACATCTTTGCTGATGAAAGCAACTCTAATGCTAAAGGCAAAGAGAAAAAATGGAAAGACACAATGGTTATAAGCAAGAAGTAAGTCACACAAGACAAAGACATGGGGGGAGAAAGAGTGCACATTCAGCTGCTTTATAGAAGTTTACCTGAATAAAGACACTATGTCCTCACCAGTACTCTTCAAATCATCCTCTGAAAGCATACACAGAATTGCTGCCTTCTGGAATACATATATTGCCTATTTAAAAAAAAAACAGCAACAGATTACCACCTAATTTTCTGTGTTTAAACAATACATTAAAGACTCAAATCTCTCACTCCACTTGCTGCAGCAAAGTGTTTCCATAATTCTCAAGCAGGTAGAATTATAAAAGTTTAGTATGCCCTCTGTTACATTACAGTTTACGCTGTAATTTTATTTTTAATGTATTTATTAATACTTTGTATTAGTCAGAAAATTAAAGGTAACTGTTCTAAAGTCCATTAATATTATTACAGGATCTATTAGATGTAGATACATGTTTAAAAAAAAAACAGAAGAAAATATCTGAGTACTGATTCAAGGAAAGTTTAATAACCGGGTTTTGCAAAAAAACCCTAAACATAAAGACACTTGCACCTCATGTTGAATATACTATTCTTTTCCTCTTCTGCCCAGAATTAGGTGCATACCCTTTTTCATTAAGATAATAACACAGTAATCTATAGAGGAACAGACAATAATAAAGGTTACTGTAAAAGATTATTGACACATTGTGCTCGGTTTATACTCTGAAAAACCTTCTTACAAGGAAAAGGTTATTTGATAGCCCAGCATTTCTTGAGGTCCTGTCCCCAGCAGCCTTTCTCATTTTGTGTCAAAAAGCATCTATTGAGTAGATATGTCTGTTTATAAACATCAAACACGATTTCTTCAGCCAAATTTTACTAGTGAGTGTTAGAAATCGACTTGAGAGACAAGTTTACAGTTTTCCTATCCCTCTTCTTTCTCCCAGCTCAGGTAAGTACGTCCATTTTTGGAGGGTCCAAAGTACTGCTGCTTATGGTTCTGCTGCTTCAAAATGTGAAATAAAAATTCATCCTTAATCACCCAGTTAAAACATTTTGGTGCCATTGTGTCTTTCTTATGAGCTTCTCATAAGGCAAACAATACACTTATTGTGCAAAATGAAAAGTAACTTTAACTGTAGAGACCACTGGTATATCACAGCAATGTCCATTTACCTTAGACCACCTGCTCTCTTTGCTGAGCAGGTCTGCATACCGATATGCTTGAAGCCAGTCCTGCTGGAAGGTGTAGCACCACATCAGCTCCCAGTAACAGAGATGATGAATCTGTTTCCACTCTTGCTGGGCTGCTATGCAGTCTTGGAACCTTAATTGTGCCTATGAGCAGTTAAGGAAGAATGATGAAAACTGGCTCAATTTACAGCTCCTTGTGAAAGCAATCTCTAATTACGGAGAAAATTCTTACCTAGCACCCAGTTGGAGAACACCTGACAAGTAAAATGAGATAAACTTCCCTTTCAGTTTCACTTAGAGAGGGCTGGAATCAACATTGACAGTGAATGTGAATAGGGATAACAGCATACTGATCAGTCCAACTGATATGCAGATGAATTAGTTATTTTTTTCCCCCTCAGGCTAAACACTAAACAAAAACCTTAGAAAGAAAAAATTACTTACCTTTTCAAAATTTCCTTTCAGTATATCTATTCTGGCAGCATAAAACAGAATAATGGAACCCTTGAAAAGAGATGAGAAAAATAACCAGTTAGGAGTTTGAGCTTACAGAAGTATACTTCTGTTATAAAATGTATTAAAAATACGCACATTAGGAAATTTCTGGAGGTAGGGTTCAAGGAGACTGTCTGCTTCCTGAAGGTTGGCTTCCCCTGTACCTAGTAAACATAACAAACCAGCCTCAATGTACTTTAAAAAATCCAAGTTTTTAAATCATATTTGACAGATCAATGGATGATTGCTTTATGTGAAAGCAAGATTATTTCATCACACTGTGTTTCTATAAATTCTTGTCCCAAAGATACTGAGCACTTTAAAAATACTAAATGTCTGTAAGTAGAAACAGACTAGAATTATAGGAATATTTTTTAGACTGTTCCATTATTGATCCTAGTTATATTTTTAAATCCCTTTAATTGCTTTAGCAAGTCAGGAAAACATTGCTCAGCTGCCTCTTCTCCTTATTTTGAACTCAGTAATGAAATACACGTGATACTGGAAGAAATGAAGCTCTCCTTAATTTCCTGATGAGCCAGAGGGACAAATACTAAAATACTTAAATATTAAAGAATGTGAAAATATACAGCAAGGAAGCATATAGAATTAATTATGACTTTTACTCCTAAATGGCAAAAGCAATTAATTCTGGGTGTATAGGCCTTTTTTCTGGAGATAGTTTTCACAACATCTGATGTTGATTTATAGATAATGACTTTTCTGAACTTAATACTGTTTTGCAACATTTTGCTGTTGACACAGCCCTGCAAATGGAGCAAGATGTTGATATAATGCTATATACCCTCATTGTTTCTGCAGACACAGCTCTCTCATGGATATTAATTTTAAATCATAATTAAGTATACAGCAAACTCCTATTTGGCCACAATTTTGAAATTCAGTTATAAAAATAAATCACAGTATCTATAAGGTGTAGCATGACTGAAAAGCTACACAGTGGGTCTCACCAAGGATTAAGGAGACGTAAGTATGATAAACCAACAGGGTGAAAGTACACAGAATGGCCCTCAAACTGTTGCCAGATGCGCCTTCCCGTAGTTGGCAGAGGCCCAACTCCTAAGAAATATCACAAACACATGCAGAATTAACTATGAGTATACCGAGTTACTATTAATCTCTTCTGGCTAACCAAAATGCAGTTTTCCTTTCAGATATAAGTATTTCATAGTTCAGCACTTATCTCAAATCCAACACAACCCTCGATCATAATGTTTCTGAGCGAATAGCACTCAGGAAGAAGACTAATTAACTCTTAACAAAATCATGCATTTCAGTGCTCTGGTGAAATGGGAACACCACATGAACCATGCAGACACACAGGTCTCCAACCCTTCCCCATTATGTTCTGACTATGAGCCTTTCAGAATTACATCCTTCAACCTATGTTCAGTGGGAAACTCTCCCAGCTGTTCCAGTGCTACTTATTTGTTTGAGTCTTCCTTCACAGAAAACTCTTGGTTTATCCTCAATTCTCTTCCATCAAGTCAGCCACTACTTTGAGGTTCTGACCAAAATATTACCTCTGCTGATACATCAATGTCTAAAGACAAATCCAGATGCGTGGAGCCTTACGCAGCTCTTAACACATGAGACTTCGCTTATGCTTCTGTTTAGACCCATTACATAACAGCCTGTTTGGGCAGGGTTGAGACGAGCTCAGAGCCTCCTGATCAAAAGCAGTGACTTCACAGAAATATAATTTTGCCTCAAAACAAATATTAATAGGTCAGTTTTACTGCATACCAACCTGATGAAACATAAGAAAATTTAAGCACCACACAAAAAAAATGTGATGATATTTCAAAATTATGTAAATAATTGTAAAATTGTGATGATATTTCTTTCAGACTTTACTGCACTTGAGTCAGGGAAAAATGTGTATTTTGGAAGAGCTCCAGCATGAACCAGATTTTTCAGAGGAAGAAACAGAATGAACAGATCTCTACTGAAGTGTAATTTTACAACAGGAGAACCATATTGTGGACAATCTAACAGCAATAAGACCATATAGTGACTGTAGCATTAATAACCTGAGTTTCAGTTGTGTACAATTCTGTGGGTTATTTTATTAGGGTTTTTTGCTTGAGTTTTGTTTGGGTTTTTTTATTTCTTATGGGTATCAAAAAGAGTTTTAAAGGGCTGTAAAATACTTACAAAACAAGTGACAATACAAATATTTTTCTTATACATGAGAAAAAGATGTACCTAGATTCCAAGATGACACATGATATTCAGAAATTATTTTTTCCAAAGAAATGGGCTGGGATTTTGAGTGGAAAAATGTAGAACTGTGATTCTTCCCTCAGTTACCAGTGAGGAATGTCAATTTCTGAGTACATCAACTAGAAAAGAAAGCTGATATCCTCTACTTAAGGATCAGCAAAAGGAAAGGAAATTGCATTGGCAAAATCTCCTCTTAAGTAAACTAGTAATTTCCCATGGTTGTTAAAGAGTGGGGTATTACCACATGTGCTTTTATGCCTGTACAATCTAACCCATTTATTTTTTTAATAACCCTAAAATACTGGTAAACAATTGACATTATACTTATAGTGTGGAATATATGAATCCATCCAGTCTTTTTTCTGAGAAAAAATTAATTTGAAAAAGCAAGTATCAAATCAAATACCCTATTGCCAGAAAATCCAATAAATTCCAAAAGTCGGAGGATCCTTCCTGGTAAAAGTGACAGCATCTGAAATACATTCAAAAATTAAAGGATAATTAGAAATATGTACACTTTGAAAAGGAGTTCTATTGATATAAACATTAACAAAAAGGCCAGCTACATGTTAAATGCTATTACACATTAGTAAAAAAGTAAAACGCAAAAGAACTTGAAAGTAAACATGAATGCTCAGAATTCTGATGACCATCCAGCAAAAAAATACACAGAGTCCAGCTGTGCTTCTTTAGATGTTCTATCTTCAGCTGGTCAGAACTGCTTGAAAATCGTGAGTCGTTTTGAATGAAAGTCTTGTATATTTTAGTATTACTTAAAACCTACAACTGTCATCTTCCTTTACCATTATTCCAGTTTATTGGGAGTCTCACAGAAGCTTGTTCCTCCTGTGGGAGCACTGAATCAGCAGACCAGTGAGTATAATGGTTTTAGAAATACTAGCTGTTGCTATTATCCTTTAGCCCTCTATTATAGGTATTTTTGTTCCCTCTGTAGCTGCATCCTCCACATCCTACACACAGAAAATGTACAAACACCATAACCACTTTTTCAATGAGCATTAAGAAGCAGGTCTACCTGAGGGTCAGTTTTTAGAAAGCTCCATTCACCCCCTAATACATTCTGTCCATCAGACACTTTTTCTGTTAAGCCTCCTACTGAGAAGACTCTATGAAGAATAGGAGAGTTCAGAGCACTTATGAACACAGTTGCTTGAATTTTAAAAGTCTGGTACAGATAGACCTGAATTCTTCTGACCATACTGAAAATTTGCCATCTCCAATCTAGAATGATACAAAAATTATCATACTGGCAGAAATCAACTTTCACCATCGCCATGACAGATATGAAAAGGTATCAAATTGTAAAGGAAATACAATTTTCTTTTGCACAAACTCAGTAAACTACTGCTTAATCTTCTAACTATAATTATCTATGTGAATCTAGAGTATGTCACTGAAGCAAAATAACAGGATATATGGGGGAGGTAGAATTAAACAGTCCCTCCAGGTATTCTGTAACCACAGCGTAAGCATCTTTAAAAATCCTGCTACACACAGTTAGATGCAACTGCATTTTCACTTCAAAAATACATACAATAGCTATTCCCAGAGAATAAAATATCCAAGAAAGCATGCATGACAGAAGTTGGCTGCTGATTTCATACTGCATAAAACCTACAAAGCCCGTATCTCTATTTTACAAATGTTTAAATGTTAAATCAGTTACAGTACTGTATACACAAAGAAAGACAGTCCTGGAGAATTATCCCAATGGCCTTTCTGCAGTAGAAGAAGTGCCTTGACTTGCAAGAAGTCATACCAAGTTGAATGCTCCAATTCCAAGTTTTACTCCTCCTTCAAACTGGTAGTACGTTTCATTTTTGCTTTTGTTCGCCTGAGTCATCTGTAGCACCTGATGACATTCCCTTGTGACAGAGAAAAAAGGGAAGGAAGGGGAAACATAACATAGAGATTATATTATTGACTATGATTGACATAAAAACATTCCTTTCTATTTTGTGGGCATTAATGCCACTCCAACTGCTTATATTAATGCTGAAGCCAAGTGTTTTCTAATAGCTTACTTGTATATTTGGTAACTTGTCCTAATTTTGAGGCCACCTTTGATAAAGTTGATCATATTTTCATCCTGGAAGAAAAAGATTTAACTGTAAAATATTGTGCATTCATATTATACATAACACATACATAAAAAATCCTCCAGCTACATTTACATTTATTTATAAGTTAATGTCATAGGGAACATTGAAAATATTTTTCAGTTACTACATCTGTCTCTAAGACTGATGTTAACACTTGCTCTAAGTTGTCAGGGAAACATTTCTTTAGTGCACATTACACATTTTAAACTGAAGAGAGAAGTGAAAGAGTGAGTCAGAATGTGTTACTTTTAGCAGAATTTGCAATATATATAACCACCAGATGGTGCTGCAGGAACTGTTTTGAATATTTGGGAATGGCGATTCTGACCTAGGATTCTGATAAGGAAACCTACAGTAAGTGGCAGAAGACAAAATGAAGAATCTCCTGAATAGACGAAATTCCATTGCTGATCAAAAGTAACAACATGTATTACTCAGTTTATGTACTTACTAACCTCTAGAAAAACCAACACAAAGCCACAATGTACTTATCATCAAAACTAAATTCCTGAAAACCAAGACATTGTCAGTTCAACAGGATGAATTTTTTTTCCTCCTAGAGTTCATACAAAAGGGGAACATGTGCTGGCATTTCAGAAATGCACATTTAAGGGACAGTATATACAACGTGGAAAATGAAAAAGCACTGAAAAAAGGCCACAGAACAATCAAGAGAAGGAAATTCTGGCTTCCATAAAAGGATCACCATTTCAGAAGACCTCATCTGTCTTGTCTGGACACCCAAATGCAAGTGTTTCAGTACAAGAATTCTATTTCCCTCTGAGTGGTTACATTTTTGTTATCATAACCATCCTAACATGAATCATGGTCAGCAAAAGATAAAAAAAATACAGGGCAGCACAGCCATCAGAAGAGTGGGGTATTACAGTCAAAAGCAATGCAGATTGGTGTTTTAGAGAAAATATACATCTAAGGGATTTTTTATTATTTTATACAGTCCTAACTCATTTCCTTCAACAACTGTTTCAAAATGCTTTTCTTGGTTAGAACAGACTCAACTCACCCAACAAAAATAAAGAGGGCTGCTTCCACATGGTTAGTAAAGGAGCAAGCCAGTTATAGGAAAGACTAGCATTTCGTTAATAGTATTTCCTGACACTTCTGCCAAACACTGCATCAAGTAGTTTATAAGTATTTGCCAAAGGAACTTAATCTGACCTTAGTATCTATGTGCCTCACTTCTTTCTCATAAGTTATACTGGAAGAGATCGTCTAGAATATATCCAATAAGTACTTGTTAAACACTCACACATGTTAAAAAATATGACTAACTACTCCTGTTTTCAGGAATCAAATTTCAAATTGAATCTGAAAACGCTGTAGCATGAAGTCCCTGAACCACAACCTAAATCAACAGCACCACACAGTATAAAATATCAGATCCTTCTGAGCTGAATTGCTACCTCAGCAATCCTAAGGTATACCTGCTTCATAAACACTCATTACTATATTATTCCTGACCCCATGTGCACAGAGAGCAAGACTGAACTGGTAATTACATGTGTGTACCAGCTGAAGTTTTGTTAGTTGGAAAACATTCTAGCCATCCACGCAAAAAATGACTTGCACTTTCAAACAACACACTTCCTCATACCTGAACATACTTTTATACAGGCACTGGACACCATCCGAAATTTGCATCACAAAATGATTTGTGATGCAAATCATTTAAACATATCACCTTGTGTAACACAGCAATGTACCTTAGGGTGATACCTTGGCATCTGAATACCGTCTTTGGTTATTCATACAGAGAGAACTATGCTGAGCAGCACAGGATTTACCACACTTTCAATCACTGCCATGAAATAACATTCACTAGCAAAAAAATTGGCTTTAAAAATCACATCTCTTGTTTTACAAGCACTAATCTCTCTCCATTACGCTGTCACACAAAATAAAAAATTGACTTTACCTGTACAAAGGTGAGAGCTGCTTTCTGTAACAAGCATTCAGCATAGCAGATTTCGGCATGCATTTCCTCTATGTAAGAAAGAAAAGTTATTTACTATCAGCAAGTCATTGACAATATTATCTTCTTGGGGTCAATGGAACAAACAAAATGCTGCCAAGACAAGGGAAAAAAAAAAAAAAAGCAAAACTCTGCTGTTGCCATTTTGATAACTGCTGAGTAACAGCTGTAACACGCAAATTCCAACAGAATTCTTCTCCTTCCCTTTTTCTCAGACAAAAACATTGTCAGAGCTGACCTCAGATTACGGCAAAAGCTACTTGACATTCTGGTAGATGGTTTCCTGTATTTTTCATTGATTCTAAGCTCAACAGCCCACAGCAAGTCAGTCTTTCAACCCTCCTTTCATGTCTTACAAGAAATTTCTGTAGATGAATGGTAACTCTCACGGAGGTTTCCATGCCTACAGGTTAGTATAATGCTTATATTTGCTTGACAGTGAACACTGCAAGTCACTAGCTGGTGCTAG
>JAOTQP010001195.1:3198886-3209815 GCA_026413545.1 Cichladusa arquata
GCTGCTGCTCAGGCGGCTATTTTAAATTATTCTTCTTCCAGGTCACTTGATAGAGAGGGCTTACAATCAGACTGCAAATTGCAATGTGCGTCCTCCAAAATCCCACAACACCTAAAAAATCTTGTGCCTTTTTCTTGTTAGTTGGCGGAGTTATCTGTTATCTTAATAACAACCATTGGGGTCTGATAGTGTCCATCTTGCTATTTAATTCCTAAAAGCTGGATCTCATCATTATCTTATTCTGCTTTATGGCAAAACGAGCTTTTAAAAAGGTTTGGATTATTTGCTTCCTTTTCTCAAAAGCTTCTGCTGTATTTTCTCACAAAGTGGTATCATTAACACATTACAGGTGTTCCAGAGCTTTGCCTTGTTCCAGTCTTTATCAGTCCATGGCAGATGATACAGCTGTGTTTCCTTCCCACCAGTAGTAGATTCCAAGTACTATGGACACAGCTCCAAATGAAAGCAAACTGTGGCCTGCACTCTACTGCCAAAGAAATTGATAAAAACAAAACAGCAGAATCAAATGTGGCACCATGTGGCTGCCTTTGGCTCCAGCTCATACGAAGTTTCAGTATGTCCAGTGTGCCAGGACTGAGAGGTGGTATGACTTCATTCAGGCCACAGTAGTTAACTGTCAGCCTCCACTCTCCATTGGACTTTCATACTGGCCATACGGGGCTGTTAAAGAGTAAGCACGCCACTCCTTGCCTCTCAAGGTGACAAATTAGTTTACAAATGGGAATTACAGAGTCTAGATTGTGAGACGCTGCTTCTGGTGCAGTGTTGTGGTGGCAATTGGCACTTGCTGTTCTTCAGCCCCAGAACAAAAAGGATGTCTGAAATTTCCTCCATCTACAGGGCAGGTATCTTGAAAGTCTACCAACAACCTTTTGAATCCTTGAATACCCTCTGAGACAGTCCATGTCAAGGATGAATGGAGACAGGGTACTTCTGCCACTCATGCCAGTTAGGCTAGTCTCAGCCTCCAATACGGACAGCTGTTTGGATCCCTCTGTCACCCCAGAAATCCAAATGGATTCCATCCCTACATAGCTAGATGACATTAGGGTACACTGCACACCAGTTCTACTCAAGTCTTGTACTCCTGTGGGGCTGCTGTCCCAGGCAATCAAATTGATACAGCCCAATAAACCTAGTTATTTCTTTTCTCCCCCCAGGTGGAGTTAGGGTCCCTCTAATACTGGCCACAAAGTTTCCCATTAACATCTTACAAAAATGGACTAGTATTTCTCTCCATAGAGTCAGTAGTATGGTCAGACCTTTCAATCTGCCTGAAAAACTGTTCATTGGAGACCGGAGCAGCACCTTTCCCGGAAAAACTTCCAGTTATGGTTGTTTTTCTCTGTAATTCCCACACCAGTGCATCTAGAATCATGGTATCTCCATCCATCCCACTTCCTTGTATCATTTTCATGGTCCTGAAGGTAAAACCATAGGGGGTAGCCTGTGGTGTGTATCTTCTATATCCTCTCTCTTGAGGAAGAGGATCCCTGCTTTCAGTTATTGAAATACAGGCCCACACAGATGGGGAATATGACACATTCCCTCTGAATTGCTGGAGCTTCTGAGTCAGTTCATTGGTTAGCATCTCCACAGCTGCAATGATGGAGAAAGGAATACTGTCTTCATATTATCTGAGCTGCCAAATTGCCTCAACTGCTGTTGGTGATGCATCATATTTCCAAATTACTGTTGTCCAGGGGTTTCATGTGCCCTTGCTGCACTCTGTAGAAATTTCTGCTACGTGGGTAATTGACACAAGATGCGGTCTGGATCTGACTGGACCTGGGCATTGTCCACATCAAAATACATCATTTCTTGAATAGTTAATTCCCTTAGGAATTGAGTAACTTTCTTTATCGCAGTCCATCTGCCTAAATTACATGGAATATCATCTCTACAGGGATACCTTTCCCCCTCACACTTGGTAAGAATCACCTCCAGAGGTGACTTGTGCCTTTTTTCCCCTTGCTTTGTCAATGTCTGGGTCCTTAGCAAGTGATCCCAGCCTGGCTTCCTTACCCTCTCATTCACACTGTTGGCTCCATTGTCCCACCAGCAGACTAGCCAGGCAGTAATACACTCACGGATGACTGCTGAAATCTTTTCGTGTCTCCCAGAACTCATTCAGGGATAGGGATCAAGTAATGTCCATTTTATCGCCTCTTCTGGTTCCTGTGATGGCCTTGATAACGGCTCTGAAAAACCACCCTTGTGATGGTTCTGCTTCACCATCTTCATTCGCCTTGTCCTTGACTGTTTTTGCTGAAGCATTTTGACCAGGGGATTTTCACGTACGTTTCTTCAGCTTCTGTGCAGGGGCCACTGACATTGATTCTCTCTTTCAGTGGCTACAGTGGCAGTGCCACAGCTGGTGGGAGTGAAGCAGTCACAGTGCCTTTCAGGTGGCTGGAGCAGCTGCAGGGTCTGTAGTCATCTCACGGTCATATTTAGAGACCTTCTTTTCCTCCTGCAAGTACTAAGCAGTGGTGAGCACCGTGACAGAAAACGTTTTTTCAGTATTTTTCAATATTTTACTGCACTTTTATTTACTTTATTTTACTGGATTCTGCACTTGTTCAAGAGTAAGGCAAAAGTACACTGAAGGTGCTCATTGCCCTAGGTACTGGCCCATATGACCCCAAACATCCTACCATTCTCAATTATCCAGCTTTTTGGCAGATCTCTGAGGAATGCTATTACATGCTGGCTTCTAGCAAGAAAGCCCGGTCTGATTTCAAGGACAGTCAAAGGATACTTAACCATCTTTAAAATCTTGACTACTGTAACCAGCCTGGAAGATCAGGAAGAAAAAAAACGGAGGAGAAAAATACACAGGAAGGTATCTCCCCCATAGGCTGCTCCTCTGAGGAACCAAAAAACAAAGATGTGATTATTAATTGCTTCCAGTAGGTAACTCCCAAAGCACAAAGGTGGCTGCAACACTGAATACAGTCACACCAGATTGGTGACCAGTGATACCATCATGTGATAAGCCCGTCCTGTAAAATATACCACACACAGCATGTACTGCAAGTAAGGAATTATGGCTATAATACCAACAAAATACCACAAGTATGAGAGCAAATAAATCCACATTGTAACCAGCAACTATTAAACCAATACAATGAATGTTTATAACAATTTTATTTTAACACACTAGTAAGATCTGTCCTGGTCTCAACCTCATACTGAGCACCAAAAGAAACTCTTGTGGTTTAACTCCAGTCAACAGCCAAGCCTCACGCAGCTGCTCACTCACTCTCACACTGAGTGTGGGATCAGGGAGGGAATTGGGAGGGTAAAAGCTAGAGAATCTGTGGGTTGAAGTAATGACAATTTGATCGGGACAACAAAAGCTGTACAGACAAGCAAAGCAAAACAAGGAATCAACTCACTGCTTCCCATGGGCAGGCAGGTGTTCAGCCATCTCCAGGACAGCAGGGCCCGACCATACATAATGGTGGCATGGAAAGACAAACACTGTCAATTCTGAATGCTCCAGCTTTCTTCCTTCTCCCCCCACTTTATATACTGAGTATGATGTCATATGGTCTGGAATATCCCTTTGGTCAGTTTGGGTCACCTGAATTGCAGAATCACACAGAATTAACTAAGTTGGAAAAGGCCTTTGAAATCATCAAGTCCAATGAACAAACACCACCATTTCAGCTAGACCACGGCACTAAATGTCACATCCAGTCTTGACTCCTAAACACCTCCAAGGATGGTGACTCCACCACCTTCCTGGGCAACCAAGTCACTCTTGTGAAGAGATTCTTACTAATGTCCAACCTGGTCCTCCCCTGGTGCTCAAGACTATGTCCTCTTGTCCTGTCAGTGGTTGCCTGTGAGAAGAGACTGATCCCCACCTGGCTACACCTTCCTTCCAGGCAGCTGTAGAGAGTGACAATGTCACCCCTGAGCCTCCTGCTCTCCAGGCTGAACAACTCCAGCCCCCGCAGCCACTCCTCACAGGACCTGTACTCCAGACATTTCATCAGCTCCACTGCCCTTCTCATAACACACTCCAACATCCTTCCTGAATTGAGGGGCTCGGCACTGGACACAGCACTCAAGGTGTGGTCTCACCAGTGCTGAGTACAGGCAGACAATCCTGCTGGCCACACTATTTCTGGTACAGGCCAGGATGCTTTCCTGGCCACCTAGGCACTGCTGGCTCATGTTCAGCTGCTGTCAATCACTTCCCTGATGTCCATTTCTGCCTGGTCCAGTCACTCTGCCCCAGCCTGCTGTGCTGCATAGGACGCTGGCTCTTGAGGCCGAAGTGAAGGACCTAGCACTTGGCCTTGTTAAACCTCATTTTGTTGCACTTGGCCCATCAATCCAGCCTGTCCAGGTCCCTCTGCAGAGCCCTCCTACCCTCCAGCAGATCAATACTTGCACTCAGTTTGGTGGCATCTGTGAATTTGCTGATGGTAGCCTCAATCTCTCCATCCAGATCATCACTAAAGATATTTAACAGAGCTGGGCCCAACACAGACCCCTGTGGGACATCCCCAGTGAGCAGCCACCAGCTATTTGCAGCACCATTCACCACTCTCTGGCCCGGCCATCCTGCCAGTTCTTAACCCAGCACAGGGTGCTCCTGTCCAAGCCACGGGCTGCAGCTTTTCCAGGAGTGTGCTGTGGGAGACAGTGCCAAAGGCCTTGCTGAAATACAGGCAGACAACATCCACAGCCCTTCCCGCATCCACCACGTCGGTCAGGCAGGACCTGCACCTCTGAAATCCATCCTGGCTATTCCTCTTGTGTGCCCTCCCAATCTTCTATTCACTCCTACCCTCCTCACCACTGTGGCATTACAGAAAGCAGAAAAGGCCTCAGCTCTGTGTAAGCCCTGCTCACCAGGTACAAAATCATCTCTGTATTATCAACCCCATGTTCAGCACAGATCCAAAACACAGCCCCCTACCAGCCACTGTGAAGCTACCCCAGCCAAAACCAGTACAATCTCAATTACTCCAAAATGAAATAAATAGGAACAGAAAAATGTGCCATATTGAATGTTACACAAAGATAATAACATCACATTACAAGGAGAATAACATACTACAGTGTTACAGTCCTGGCATTTTTTCCCCCAACACACAGCATTTAAGTCTTCCTCTCACTACTATTACAAACTTCTTTTAGGAAAAAAGAGGAAATGCTGTGAATTCCAGCAATAGTTTATGTAACCTGAGCTTTGTGCTAAACTACTCATGAAATTATTCCAATATACTGTTGATAAACAAATAAATTATTAGCAACTTTAAGTAGGTTCTTCTAACAAATTACTTGGAACCATAGTAGAAAAAAGCATAAGAATACAACCTGAAAACTCTCAGATATACTGGAGTACTCCCTTAGGATGACAATCCTCAAGTTGTATACAGAATAAGAACATTATTAATTTAAAATCTCAAAACAATTTACAGCTGAAGTTCCTTTCCTTTTTTCCTCCTCTACAGATTAATATAAAAAGGGAGCATAACTCCTAGCCTGAAACAAAGGAAAAGTCACTGTGTTAGTATTTAATAGTTATGTAAACATGAGTAAGACATCATACCTAACTCATATCTCTCTACATCATGGTTCAGTGTAAGAGTATTCCTGAAAAGCCACTATATAGCTAAAGTTTATGTTTAATTTGGTATATGTGTCTGTCTTTGTATTTGCAGAAGATTTAGTAAGCTTTTAATAATCACCCCAGGTGCAGTGATTTACCAAGTCTTCTCTTGGAAGGGGATTCAAGAGTTAGAAATAGGAGAACTGCAGAAAAAAAAATTGTCTGTAGTCCACCAATGTTTTCTGGTTTTTATATTACATAATTAGGACTGAGTCCCACATTACTTTATTAACATCAGCTAGACTCAAATGTTCAAGCAACACTTAGCACGAAAAGGGATTGAAGAATTTACTTTTTACACTTCTAAAACATTTTGTTGGCTCTTTTTACAACACAGCCAAAATAATCAGTCTTATCTGATAAACAACATTGAATTGCCAGCAAATTGGTTCTGTTCAGCTATTCTTACCAATGGAAGTCTCACTACAGTTACTGAAAAACATTTCTAGCTATTAGTGGGAGTAAAGCAAAATTTTAAGTAATAAAGACCACAAAAAATGAAATTAGCAATAGCAGTTTTAAGATAAATATATTAAGATGCAAATCTGAGACAAACTAAAGGACTAAAAATAAGGCCCTCTAAAAAATGCAGGAGATATGTGGAGAATGCTATTTTGAGTATAAGTATCAAGAAAACAAGATGCATTACAACTAAGATAACATTTTCCCTGAAATTAAGTACTTTAGGAAACAAGTGAGCCTTAACATTTACAGAAACTTAATCAGAAGAAAAGCATTTTAGAGGCATTTACTTCCATAAACTTAAATAAAAATCACCTAATGTGTGAACTAAAGTATAAACACGTAAGGCACCAAGAATCTACCATCTATAGTACTCTTCTTGAGCAACATTTATGCAAGCATCTGCTAGAGTATTTACTGCCAAACTAATGATGACAAAACAGCTTTAAAATGGATTGCTCTCAGTTGGCTCTTGCCTTCTGCAAGAAGATTGTTAAGTCATCATCATATGCTGTCAAAATCTGATACTGTCACTATTCAGAACGTTTATATACTTTGTGAAGTAGATCTTTCGCTTTGCAGCAATGAATTGGTTCAAGAAAACTCAATATTGAACTGTTTATATTATACCGTATCAAAAAGAGTAACTACCTTGTTGTCAGTCTTAAACAGCCACAACTTCTTAATGACAAATAACCGTTGAGTCTCAGTAGAATCTATTTCATAGTTCCATTTTCTTGGCTAGAAGGCGCTGGGTATTTTTGTACACTGCTCTACTTCAACTTTACTGATCCTTTGGAATGTCCAATAACAGTGATAATTGTAAAGCTTTTTACTTGATAGGATCCCTCTTCCATTCCCTCCATGTATCAAGGGGACTATGTGCAGACCACACTATGCTATTTCTACACATGTGGCCCTGTGCTATGTACTTCCATACTTTGTGCTTAGCACAAAATAAACTCAAATCCAACTCTGTGAGGGCTGGAACCCACTGTCTCTCTGGAAGACTTCCCCTCAGCCAACATCAAAAGCTGTACTAAAACTACAGTATCAAAGGTCACAGTTCACAGGTCACGGACATATTTTTCAACCACCACACATAGCTTTACATTGCCAAAATGCACTTGATGTCCTCTTCGCTGGTTTTACTATACAGCAAAGATCCAAAACATTTGAAAAACTGTAACCACCACATTACTACTCTTTTTTCAGATTCAATTGACCCAGACACCTTGCATTACTGTAGCAAAAGTCTATTCTGGGCATCCTTCTTTTTGCTGTGTTTTAATTTTAAAATATTATTCACATTAGAATTATGTCACTAGGACAACATCCATAATTCTGCGACATTTAAAAATCATATATTTAGAAAAATGAAATTGTTAAGGAACAGGTTCTTTGTTGTTGATTTCTGTCAGTCCTCGAACACTAAAAGTCCTGTCTTAGTCTACTGCTACTTCGGTCTCAATGAAGTGGAAAGAGTCATCCTTTACTATGGCAGAAACACTTTCTTCCTGCCTAGCCCTGTAAACTACTAGTACAAACCCCATGTATCTTATTTTCTTGGAATACTTTATCTTCCACCAAAATGTGTCAATTTCTCTTGTGATTCAACACCTCTGTAAGGTGTCATATTCTTTCAATAAACCTTAAGCAGAAAACGCAAACTGTTTCTGTCTGTGGGTAACAGGAAACATCTCTACCACGTTTATTTAAGGAAACACCAGTGAAGTAGGGCTCTTAGTACCCATTTAATGTTCCTTCAAATAGAGAGCAGTCTCCTATGCTTATCTCCTCATGAAGATTTTTTTGATGTTTTGTTCTTGAAATATCTATTTTAAGGCTGCATTTGATGTTTTTTATATGCACAGCTAGCAACTGGAAAGATTTGAACTGTCCAACAGGAACTGTTTTCATATTAAGACTAGCATATATCCGTGTGTATTCACTGCATCTGAGAACCACACAGAAAACTCAGATATTACTTCTGCTATCTGGAAATATTTCTTCAAATAACCTTCTTCATTTTTTGAAAGCATTGGACTCCTCACCACTAAGTTTGTAATTTGAAAAGAAAAATGGGCTTGCATCTTAATCCCTCTCATCCATCACTCATAAAAGAGCTAACAGTAATACTCCAGTTTTCTGTCTCATGCTATGCCAATTTAGTTTTGATCCCCTCTTAAGGAACAGTATTATACACTATCACCTTTTTTAGTTATTTGCACAGACATAGACTCGCAACACAAGTCATCAAACTGAAGGTGAGATACTTGTAGGACTACTACCTACCTACCGCAGAGCAATGGCTACACTACTTCTCATGACAAATGCCCACGAAGAGCATAAAAAAATGAAGCAAAATAACTTGTTGAAAAATCCTTCTGAGATATTCTGTTAGCTCTACATTTTATACTCTAGATCTTTTCGTAAAAGATGGCTGAAGGTAATACAATCCACTGACACATACAGGAAATGTTCAAAAAAGCAAATGGAAATAGCTTTTTAGTTGTGTTGGATTTTCTTACACAAGGGATTACTCTTAAATCTCACAAGTGAGAGACTTCTGTATCATTTGGTTTTAAACAAATACAGGCAGAAATGCATGACCTTCAGGAAAAATTCCTGTATCAAATCTGAAACTAAGGAACTCTCACGAATGTGAGTTATTCCAAGGGACTACTGATATACGTAAGAAACTGCACACACACACCCCTCAATCCACACTATGCTGGAGCTGGCACATGTCTTTCAGTATCTTGTTGGACAGCTACAAGGCTTAGCCTCTGAAGGGCATCAGGCAAGCCTCATGAAGCTGAATTTTATTCTTTTGCCTACAGGTATGCTATGCATACCTCTCACCTAGAGAATAATTCAGAAATGCAGAATCAAATTGAGTAACCTGTCTCACAGTTCAACATTTCTTGCTGCTACGATATTAAAGCCTATTACATCCTTGACATTAAAGGTATCAGAGTATTTTTAAGTGGCAAATCACATCCAGTTTAGAACAAAAAGGATTCTTACATTTTTTGTGTTAGTTTGAAGTAATTCTGGAGAAATATAAAATTACACTACCAATATTTTTTTCAATGAAAACAGAAAAATTGTAGCAAACTCTTCTACCAATTAATCTAAAATTCAGTCTTCAACACCACTTACAATCACATAACAGAAAAATGGCTAAACACCACAAGAAAAAAATGCCTTAAGGCACACCACTAGGCATTTGAAATTATTTGCTATTTATATAAAGCATTTCCTATCCTAGGCTATTACCATTAATACAGAAAGTCTGAAAACTTCAGCCAACCAGTCACTATAGTAAACAGTAACTTATTTTATCCATGTATTAAATCCACTAGTCACACCAAATTCTGCATTCATGATGCACACACCCCTTTTTATGAGAAGCATGAATTTTAGGTAAATGCAGTATTTATGGTAAGCACCAAAACAAATTTCTTGCCAATGTAAGGCAGACGTCCTTTGAAGGCTCGCTATCTTCACTGTTTCAGAACTTCACCAATGCATGCAATATTCTGCATACTGAACATTCATTTAAAAAAACGCAACTGGCACCAAAACTATGCTGTACTGTGCTAGCCAAATTTGCAAACAGGCAGAAATTACTTTAAAAGCTCACTATAATAAAATACATTCACTATCAGGCAATTTCTGAAAAGAAAGAAGGAAGCAAACAAAAATAAGTCTAAAAAAACCACCAGAAAACGCACAACTGATGAACACTCCCTAAACAGTCATTTAGTTTAAATTACATTAGGTTACATAGCTTGGTATTCAGGTAAAACCATCACGGCAACACACTTCTTTTCACTTATTCCTCCCTTCGGACTTCCTTACTCTGCATTTGAAATGTAACTCTATAGCAGAGAGAGACAAACAGCACTGTTCTTACCCAAGCCCTTTCTTGGTACTAACTTCCATTTGAATTTTTGGAGACACCTATCCACCCACAGAGCTGGCAACAGCACATGATACAAACACCATGGTAGAAAGCAATTCAGACCGGTGGTGTTGCACCTTCCTCCTCAATACTACCTGACCATGAGATAGCAACATTCAGCTAGCTAGTTGCAAACCAGTATCAGTGAATTTCATTGCCACAATACCAATGGATCTGCCTACACAATCCTTTAAATGATCAAATCGACTCACCACTAGGTCATTTGCCTTTCCTTTGATTGCACTGGCGGGTTTTTTCATTGTTTTGTTTTTTTTTTTAATTGCTGGGCTTAGGATTTTTAAAATTATTTCTTCTCCCTCACCTTACAGTTGTGGCAGAAAAGATGATGCAGAGCAAAAAGAAACAGTGGCAAGATGATACTACACATTTGTGTACATAAAGAGAAAGCACTGAAAAGTATTTTTCAAAAGGAACAGCTGTGGAAAAGTAGTTAAGAGCTGTCAGAAAAACAGTGAAAATGGAAGAGGTAACTGAGGGAGAAAAAAGGAGGCAGCTGCTCCTATTGAAAACCAAAAATTACTAAGATAATATGCACCAAAATGAGCTGAGAATGACTTTACAGTTTTTATCTATACCTTAGCATTGACAAAAAACAGTCAATCTGACAGTTTTTCATGGACTACTGGAATTTCATTAAGAGAGGATTTTAACTGATCCATTGCTATACAATACATATATTGTATAATGTTACATGTAATGTAACAACGAAGCAAGGGCAAGGACGGCAGATACAGCTCTGCTTACAGACCAGAAGCTGGGGACAGGGGAAACCAGCTAATATCTTAGGAAAAGTGTTTGCCCTCTCTTTCTTTTTAGAGCT
>JAOTQP010001195.1:3309918-3320945 GCA_026413545.1 Cichladusa arquata
AATTAGCTAGGTAACTGCTGATAAATCCTCTGTACTCAGAGCTGTATTTTTCTAGAAGCTGAGAATTAAAGGATTATAAAAACCAAGTAATTTCCAAACTGTATTTTGGTTTTTGTTGCATATTAACGTAACATATTAACTGGTTAAATGGCATTATACAGAACTAACTTGTGGAGAAAGAAGATATTTTAATTATCATGACAAAAGGAGTAAAATTATTTACCATTACCACAGGGAATTTGTGGAGAGATCAATTAATCATAATCAGTTCCTATATGACTATTTTCTCAAATAATTAATTGCAATAGTATACGTATCTTAAAACTGACCACAAATGTGTCAGTAATAATTTGAAAGTTCTTGAAGGAAGTAATAATACAGAAAAAAATATTTATTACAAGTGCAGTAATAAACCTCCTTGATCTTTCCCCAATTGTATACTGAAAATAAAGCTGAGACTCAAAGAAAATCAACAAAAAATTTGTTTCCATTTCAGTTATAGAATGAAGACAGGTAGAAATCTCTGAAACAAGCTTTTGAGCTCCTTATGCAGAGAAAATTATGAACTTCTGTTTAACAACCCCTCAGTTTTGTCTGAGAGATTTAAAAGCTTACTTTTAGAATTTCCATATTTCAGCATATCATGACTAAATGTCCTGTGGCTAGTTTTCTTCCTATCATACTAATATGCATACATAAAACATGTAGGCCTTATCTTCCATATTTTCTTCATAAAGAACAGAAAACTTGTCTGCTTCAACTGGCAGCACAATCTCAACAGTACAGATAAACTTTGCATATATACAGAATGGTGTACAGAGCACCCTAACTAAATAAATACTAATGAAGTACCTACCAGAACATGGAAACTGTGATGATGAGCAAAATAATCAAAACACGTATCAGCCCATACTAATTTTACATTTTATCAATATTTAGTTTTGTGGTATTAGTCATCAACTGTAATTAAATTAATTATGCATTCCCTTCACCTTCTGGAAACAGAACTCTATCTACCCTCCAATGCATAAAATATGTCAGCTGTTTAAAAGCAGAAATTTGGTTATTGTAACTAAATCAATATATGACAGCTGGATTACCAAAATCAAATCAGCATGTGTTAAATAGTGATATATTAAAAGCTGCTAAGATGCTAAGGCAATTTAGTATCTCTGAAACTGGAGATGCTTAGGTTTGCCACAAGTAGGTAGAGTATTTTTGTTAGGTCTCCAGAGGAGTGATAGAAAGAAGAGCAAAAAGGGCTGGAGCCTAAGTAAAGAAACACCTAAACAAACTACATTCTTGTTAGTGAATGTGAAAAAGACAGGTAAAGAGGAACTTATTCTCTTCCTTTCCTCTAAATTTTTACGTTGTTCTCTCCCTTTCTTCTGCCCTCCCACTACTGGTGGCGATGAGAACATCAAGCTCTTGTGGTGCAGCTTCTTCACTCACTTGCAGAATAGCGAATGAGTCAGATTTCCTACTGTCCTACTCTCCAAGCTCCTGGTGGAACTCTATTCTTATGTTTGATTCCAGTAATCTTCTAAATGCAGTATGTTCTTGGTCAGTCAACTGGCTTTGGAATAGTAAAGTAATTATAATTTCCTTGCTCTGTCTGACAGCATGTGTTCCAACTGTCAGAGAGAGAAGGAAACGCTTTCCTGATAACCTATGCATTCCATACCTCACCAGAAATCCATAACCACAGGATAATAGGACCTACCAGGCCCTAACGATTTAATCTAAAAATTTTAAGAAAAATATATGGCTGTCCTGAACAATTTTTCACATTGACGCCTTTTCACATGGATGTTAGGTCTAAAAAGTTAAGTAGGTTAAGTAAGTTAGGTCTAAAAAGAACACACCTGCTGCCTTCTGCAACATCACCGAAAGACTAACATGACTTAATTTCTATGTTCCATTCTTTCTATTCTTCCACAACAGAACAGTTTAGTTCAAGGAGCTTTTCACTCTCCCCTCAAAAAGAAGACAGAAAACCAAAAAGGCCAGGGGGAGAGAACAGGAGAATACAGTGCAAACCACTTTGAAAGTTTTCCAGATGTTTCACCTCATATTAGGTTAAACATTCCTACAACCTATGGGCATCACAGGTTAAAATATACTCACGATTCAGATTCTGTCTGTTCCTCTTGCTTACGTTTTCTTTCTGTTACTTCTCTCTCATGCTGGCTTCTTACAGTGTTTCTTTTGTGAGCTGCTGGACAGCTTCTTCCCCCTTTTTTCTTCTGTTCTCATTTGGCATTTTATGATTGGAAAGAGAAAAATAACATTATTGAATTATTGTTCTGTAAACAGATGAAACTAAGCATCTCTGAAACAACACTACTCCATGGAGCAGATGGACAAACACCAGCGTTCCCTGAAGCCAAACACAATGTCATTAGTCCTTCCTCCCTTTTTACTGTTCAATACTAAGCACCAAAGGGGAATACTATGCTGCAGAAAAATGAAGACATTACAAATTGTTGGCTAGAGACAGTACCTTTCAAAAATGTGATTTCAAGCCACATATTCTTCAGATGCACCCAAGGAAAACAACATCTGTCTTCCAACGAACAGATTAAAAAAACCCCATAAGCCTCCTGACATTTAAATCCTTTGTTAAAAAGCAAATGTCTTAGAAAAGATGCTTTTCTTAGAAAATACTAGAGGCTCCTGAAATAATTATTTGATAAAAATATAGTTCTGAAACTTTTATTCTATATACCTGTACACCAGCCTCCTACTGTCATTAAGATCTAGCATTAACTTGAAGAAAGATCTCCAGTGATACTACTTTCCTCTGTAATAAATTTATCAGGAAAGCAAAATTATACCTTGTCCCCTTCTTCTTCTCCTTCATCTTCAGAATCAGAAGCTGATGCAGAACCCACTTTTGCAACATTTTTCCTTTTTGGTTCAGCTTCTTTCTTTCCTTCCTTTTTATCAAATTCTTTTTTTGATTTCTCCTCTTCCTTCTGACTTTCCTCATCTTTTTTCCCTTGCTTTTTGGGCTTTTCTTCTGGTCCTTTTTTCTTTGCCTTCTCCTCCTCATTAACACTAAAACAGAAACAGTATTTAGGCATCACATTCATTAACTACAATGACTTGAAAGAACAACATTCTAACTCAGCAAGCTGGGTCTTTAACCACAGAACTGCGATAGAGTTAATTCACTTAACTCAAAAAGAGTATTTTCTCTGAAATTAAAACCCACTATCTGTGGGGGGGAAAAAAACCCCGTCAAATAAATGTCAATATGGAGGGCCTAAGTGCACAGATCGTAATCTAAGAAATTAGTCCTCTGTGGACACTCCACACACAGATGGGTCTGTAGACCCAGAGAGCATAACCTGTAAATAAGGTTTAAAGGATACTTAAGTTGTTCCTATTCCAAAACTGTGCATCTGCCAATTTATAGAAAACTAAACACGTGTTAAACTTTTACTTGACTTACTAGAAGCACTAGACTTG
This sequence comes from Cichladusa arquata, assembly GCA_026413545.1. Classification (NCBI taxonomy): domain Eukaryota; kingdom Metazoa; phylum Chordata; class Aves; order Passeriformes; family Muscicapidae; genus Cichladusa; species Cichladusa arquata. Next base: position 3,313,393 of record JAOTQP010001195.1, read on the forward strand.
ACATAAGAACTGAAGACGGCAAAACCAAAATTCAGGCAACTACAGTGTTGCAATTTCATCAAAAGAGATTTCTGAAACAAAAATGTATGAAAAGGAAATTGCTCTTTTATTTTTGTTAGAGGTTGTATTTTCTCTTAATAAATATCTTTCCTCTACACTCAGCATACCATCATATAAGGAATTTTTTACAGATTGGACAAGTTAGGAAGGTTAAGATCTTGTCTCTCCTGTTTCAGAAATGTCCTTCCTTGAATTACTCTATCATAAAAACATCTACACAAATATTAACTTATACTGAACATTACAGGGGCAAAAACCTGTCAGGAATAATAATTTTCAAGTCCTAACACAAGGAGCAATGCAGTTGACAACAAAGAAACTTAATATTAAGTAAAAACTCACAAGTCACCCTCTGAAAGACATGATGGTTTCACCAACTTGGGTCTCCCTCTCGGTTTTGGGACTTTTACTTCAGAAGCTAGTAGTTATACAGAAATAGTAAGTTAGTCCACAGCCACCATCTGTTCCTGGTCTACATGTCAAGATACTCAACAGATATAAGGTATGCTTAAATCAAAATATACATCCTAACCTTGCTACTGTACAGAATTCAAGGTAATTGAATACCAAACTTAATCAAGATCTCTGAAAAGTTAGTGTTGGCAGTTTTTTTTTTGCTGACTAGTGAATTAAAAAACTTCGATGCTTTCTAGCCACAGGCTCTGGCTACTAATCCTTGTGCTTTTTGCAATCTATATGGTTGTAATTTGTTTCATATGTTGTGTAACTAAGATGAGTCTTAAATTAGATAACGAGAAACCTGACATTACAGGATGAAAAGCAGTCACTTATGTCTACATTTATACTCTTTGTTGTCTACTAGTTTTACTCATATCTTAGGGTTCCCATCACTTTTCAGGCTAACAAACCACTGCCAATAAGTTCTACCACCACACTACAGTGGTGATCAAATCTCTTAACGTCCTCAGATTCACCATACTGTTAGGAGTACGACAAACAGCCTGCCTTCTTAGAACTTATGTACCTCAAATGCTTGTCCAGTACCACAGTGACTATGTAGTCAGGAAACCTAATATTCAGAGTTTGAACTGTTGTTGTTCTTAGCACAGAGCACTTTTAAGCATCCTGTCAACAGAAAAGGCTGCATAGTATATTTTCCAGAAAGATTTTTTATATAGGAGGCAAAAGCATCTCTTACAGACCCTTCCTTGCTCTTATTGACAGTAGTTAGTGAAAACCAGCAAAAAACTGTAAAGATAAACCCACAAATATTAAAATGCGTATTTAGTGCATGTAATGAAATGGCAGAGGGGATGAATTAACACTTAATTTCCTCAAAGCTTCCATGGTAAAAGTGATTAAAGTCTATTTAATTGTAGTTCCACTGTTTTTATATTGTAAGCAGATACAGAGGACTATAAATTATTTGTTTCCTTGACTAGGTGCTCATACTTAACTGCTGCAAGAACTGTCTTCCAAACCACTAATCAGTGATCAAGACTATCTGCAAGCTTACAATAAAAGTGACAATAGAGCATCGCTAATATGAAAGAAACAAGAACTACAGCATTATTACTAAATGGTTCTAACAGAACATTAAAAAAAAATCAGTTATATTTTCTTTTTATTTGCCTATCACTCAACAGAGACCACCTCTAACATTTGAACATGTCTCTTCAGCTCTTACTTTGCTTTTCTTGTCCTCTGAACTCCATCTACAGGCTCCTTCTTCCCCCAATTCTCATCTTTGTGTTTTATTGATCTTCTAACCTTTTTGAAGTATTTTATAGACCTTTAATGAATACAAACCTGCCAGAGACTTCAAACCAACCAGTCTTTAATTCAGAAGACTAAATATTAATACTAACAATTTAAATCCATTCATGTCCTCAATTCATCCATTTGAGATGTTTTCTCACGACAATCTATTAGCAAAATCTGCCTTTAGCATGCAAAAATACTATGTAGTACTTCAGAGAAAGGAAATAACTCCCTGACTAATTCTAATAAAATATTTCTGTGGTGAAAAAAATCCTTCTGAAGTTACCTGCTGGTCTTCCTCTTTTGGGGCTTACTTTTGGAGACACTGGCCCAGTAGTCGTTGCTGCCCCTGCTGCTGCTTCCTCAGCTTCAGCTTGTTTTTCAGACTAATTTAAAGAATTAATTTCACCAGTGAAAAAACACATAGCACCAATATCTGAATTACTTTGTCAAACAAACACCTTTAAACTTCTGGAAATATGTTATTATGCGATTGCTTGTACACACGAAAGATGTCTCTGAAGTAACAGTTTCACCCTCTCCAATTCCAAATGGGGAAAACAGTCAAGAACTTAGTGTCCAGCACAAAGGACAACTAGAGTACAGACACAGCATGCTACTTTTCTGTGACAAACACACTAAGGTCACAAATACTTCATATTCATCCCCCATCCCTGCTGTCATCTGTAACTTTGGAAGGTAAGGTTTCAAACATAAAATTAAGATCTGCCCTACTTAATTCTAGTTTTCAGTTGGGTCAGTGCCCTGATCTGGTTTGCTGTGTGACCACAAGAACATTAAGGCTAGCGTATGCTGAGCAAGCAGCTGGAACCATCTCTTTCAAAGTAACTCTGTACTCTCCCAGGATGTAGAGACCATAAAAATCACAAATTTGTGAAAAAGAGGAGTATTTCAGGTGTTGGTTCAATGTGACAAAGATATTAAGAGAAATTTTTCAGAGCTCCAAAGCAGGTTATTTTATTAGCAGTTCAGCAACACTTTATGTCTTATTTTTTCTTATTTGCAATGAGCTGTTTGGGAAAGACAGGACTCCATATTCCACATCAAGTTAAAAAATAGTTAAGACTTATAAAACACTCTGGGAAAACTTTAATTCCTGCAAATCTTTCAGACACTTGAAAAGGGGGAGCAGAGTGTGAAACACCTAAATTTATGCATAATCTGTCATGAAAGGAAATAACATCCAGTATTACCACATCCAAAAAAATGGCAGTAACATGAAGTAATTAAACATATTGTTACCTTTCTTTTTCTTCCTCTTCTAGCAACTTTAGGAATAGAAGCATCATTTGTTTTCACCACATCCTGTGAAGGTTAAAAAATGTTCCTAAGAATCTTAATAAAACGAAGATATATTTTGTTTATTCCATTTTTTTTTTTACACAACAAAGCCTCTGGCACACAACTTAGACAAGATTCTTGTAATGTACATGAAGACACTGTGTGCTTTTAAATTATTAAAATCTAAAATTATTAGACATTAGGAAGAAATTCTTTACTGTGAGGGTAGTGAGGCACTGGAACAAGTTGCCTGCGGAGATTGTGTGCCCCATCCCTGGCAGTGTTCAAGGCATGGGGCTCTGAGCAACCCGGTCTAGGAAAAAATGCACCTGTCAATGACAAGGGGGTAGGAACTAGGTAATTTTTAAGGTCGGTTCCAACCCAAATCATTCTATGATTCTGTGATTATCTGATACTTTCGACTTTTTCCCAAGATTAAAAAAGTAACGGAAGTATAAAATAATGTTCTGTTCTAAATAAAGATGCTATGTAGTGATGTTTTAGTCTATCTAGACTCTTTATCTAGTTTTTAAATGAGGTACATTTGCAATATAGTAAGTGTAAGTGGTAGGCGATAAAATATACAGTCTTCCAACTGTTTTAATTGAACTTACAGACAAATCAGACTGGAAGTTTTCCCTCTGATGAAAACTTCAATTTCTGGGAGCTTCAGTGAGAGATAAATGTGACTGAGCACACAGAAAGTTTTACATAATTAAACAGCTCTTGAAACTGCCACAGTAGTAATAACTGCAGTGTCTTAATACTCAGTAACAGATTCACACCAATAAACATAACATTATGATGTTCTCTGTTACGTAAAAAAAAGCTCTCACATACTTCTTTACTGTTTTTTTCAGAAGGCAGATCATCTTCCTTTGAAGTATCTATCTCCTTTTCTTCTGTTTCAGCTTCTGTCGGTAAGTTATTATCCCCTTTAGGGGATAACTGCAAAGCAAATCAACAGAGGATAAAAAAAATGCATTAGAAAGTACTTTACAGTAAAAAGACAACATGCTAATTACCAGGTTGTGCTTCACTTTAAGTAGTTTAAATCTGCAAGTACACTCATTTCTTAGGTACCCAATAAAAGTCTAACCGTACTGGACTACTTCCTCTTATGAGGAAGGGCCAATGGAGCTGGGCCTGCTCAGCCTCAAAAAGAGATGACTGAGAGGGGAACTCATCAATGCGCAGAAGTGTCTGGAGAGAAGGTGCCAAGAAGACAAATTCAGGCTCTGCTCACAGCAGTGCCAAGCAACAGCAGAAAAGGCAATGGGCACAAACTCATGCGCAGAAGTTCAACCTCAACATGAGTAAGAACTTCTTTACTGTGCAGTGAGCAAGCACTGCAAAAGATTGCTCAGAGAGTTTGTAGTCTCCCTCCCTGGAGATATTCAGGAACAATCTGGACATAGTCCTGTCCAATGTACTCTGGGATGACTGAGCAGAAAGGCGAGCCCGACTAGGTTCCCTCCAGGCAGACCCATTCTTTGATTCTGTGTGAATTACCCTTCAGTAAGTTACGGATACCTGTCTGTAAAGCTGTGCTTTCTCACAGATTCTTGCGCACCTGCTCACTGACAGGTGGGAAACTGAAAAGTCCTTCGTTTAGGGTAAACACTACTTGGCAAAAACTAAAACATCAGTGTGTTATCAACATTTTTCTGATACTAAATCTAAAAAGCAGCACTGCATCAGCTACTAAGAAGAAAACCAACCCTATTCTTGCTGAAATGTAATAATGATAGTAATAATGTTAGCAATAATGATAGTAATAATGATAGTAATAATGGTCAAATAAAGAAACAACAAAGTAAGTTGTTCCATCATTTGTAAGACTACAATTTATGCACTTTTTCTTGTTTTGTTGGGTTTTTTAAAACCTTTAAAATGCTAGTTTTGGTTTTGGGAAAGCAGTTAGAACTTGAAAAACCAAGAGTTTGTAATTATTTACTTGACAATAATCAACACTTCCTTGTAGCTGATATATCTGCATGTCTTTAAGATTATCAGTTCTCTCAATTTGAATACTATTGTCCTGTCCCACTTTCAAGCACCTTTCTTAAAATTCCATTTTTAAATAACTAGCTTTTAAAATTTCAACACTAAAAGCAACTATCACACAGTATTTCTAATTACACGAAGATACGCAACATTACTGCGTCTTTTTACAGAGTACAATTTTAAGACAGAAGAACAATTGGTTCACTAAAACCAAAGGAAACCAGAGTACAAGGACTGGTTAATGGAATGATATAGGTACATTATTATGAAAAAAAAAAGAAATTTGCTCTGTATTTTGCCTTAAGATGATTAATTAGGCAAATCTATACAATGGGTCCTTTGACCCATTCAGGATCTTCCATTCCATCTTTATGTTTAAATGGCTCTATGTCTTCCTGTTTCTCTTACACTGTGTCAGCAGTGAATAGCCTAAAAGCAATTTTGATGAGCAACATGAAGCTGAAGTCATCGGCATTCCCACTAGCATATGCTGCTTGAGGCATAAATTCAGAGTGAAGCAAACTGATTAATCAGTTTAAAAGAAGTCCCCCTCTCACGGCAGCAAATGCTAAGAACAAATACTTTTATAGGCAGCATGCACAGGAAAGAGCAGCACTGGTTTGCTGACATTGCCAGGAAATTATGTGTCTCAAAGCACTGCTAAGGTATAGCAAATCACTCTCATATTCCACACTTTCAAGTACTGAAATACGGAACTCTAGGCAGTAAGAAGTTGGGAGAAATAATCAAAATTTTTGCAGGCTCCAACACAACAAAACCATTCTCAACATCATCTGTCAGTATCTACCACTAGATTAATTTTTTTTTTCCCTCCCATCAAAGGACTTTTTTACTCTTGAATAACCAACTGTTACAGCTACTGGACTAATCCTATTTGCTATGTATCTGACACAATGCAAATTCTTCAGCTGCAATTGTGAATCAGTACTGAAGAAGAGCCAGCAACACCTACAGAAAAACTACATTAAATCTTGGCAAATAATCAAAATGGAAACACATGTCAAGAATAAAGGCAAGTCTATCCAAAACAGTCTGGCATTTAAGGGCACTGCTCATCCCGCTGAGTAGTAATTTCCAAAAGTGAGTTACATATAAATGAGATACCATAAATGTCAATCCCACCTGTGTGACATTTTTTGTCATTTTAGAATTGTATTTTTAAAACCACTGAGCTGACAACACACAGTATCTCTCCCATGCCATATGAGAAATATCCCCATACGAACAGAACATTCAGGAATAAGCAGTGAATTCTTAAGTGTACAGTAAGCTAGGAAGCTTTACCTCATACAGTATAAACTATGTACTGATACAGCAAATTGAACCAAAGACATTTCAGACTGAAATGAATTTTGTTTTGGAAGGCTTCTAAGGTATGCACACATTTACAAAGCAAAGAAGCTAAACTGTATAAACTGCTGCATACTGATTCCTGACTTAAGAGTTGAATTGATATAGCTATGAGATTCTCTATATCCTAAGTAGCTCATTCAGGTTATGGCCTAATGCAAGCTGATTCTTATAAACCTTCTCTGGCAAACACACTTAAGTACCCTTTCACCCATGACAGACCCTAATACTCTGTTCTGCTTTTCCATATAAATGATCACAATAAAAAGTGAGTCATACCTGTCAATAATATGAAAAAGTCCTCAAAAACAGAAAGGGAAAAGTTAACGTAATTCTTGATGATAATTATAATTTCCAACTTCTCCCACCTAGGAACTACTGTATGAATTTTATATTATGACATAGAAATACAGGCTGGTAAAGAAATTAATTTTCAAAAAACATACAGAGCACCGTAAAAGGAAAACGGAAGGACAAAAGCATTACTGTAAGTATATCTGAAAAGAAGCAAATGCAGGCAAGTTACAACATTAAACCACTGTTAGTTTAAAGTATTTAAGTAAAGACTTGGCAATATAGTTTTGACTTGAAAATGTTTCTGGCAGAGCAAAGCAGAAATTCAACCACTTACTTTTGGGACAGCACACTTCTTTCTTTTGGTTCCTGCCTTTTCTTCACTCCCCTCAGCAGGCTCCTGACTGCTTTCTTCAACAGTTTCATTGACTGGAGTGTTAATGGCTGGATGGGGCTTCAATAAAGAAAACACCAAAAATGAGACCTAAATCCTCTCCTCACCCAAGGTGTATTCTCCCACATGTACTACTGAAGAAAGCATCATGTCAAGGAACCCCTTACTAGAAGGACAAGAATATTAAACACCTCTTATTTAATTAATTTCCACTGTTTTCAATTTAATTTGCAACTTATTAAACTTTCAGACTCTAATTCTGCAACAACTCACTTTCACATTACCATACTGCAATATAAGTATTTTCTTATGTAAAACATAACATATCTTAACATATCTGAAAGATAAGAGAGAATAAAAACATGTTCTTGGTCAAATACAACCTTCTAATGCTACTATAAAG
>JAOTQP010001195.1:3465715-3478617 GCA_026413545.1 Cichladusa arquata
GGTAGAGCGTATATCTTTTCTAAAAGTAATTGATATTGGTCTTAGTTAAGAGAGCACTATTTGAAACCAGTGAAAAATAATATTCTAATTTTCAGTAACTACTACGTTGGCAAATAGTTGAATTAGTTTCTTATGTTGGACAGCTTGTGGACAGCATTTCAAAGAGCAGAAGAGTCTTTCAGATCTCACATTTACCTCACATTTGTATTCTATGTGAAGTTGTTTAGATTTTTCTGCTTGGTAATCTGATAGAAAAATGTCTGCTTCTCTCCCCTCCTTAAATTGTTCTCCTACACATTCACCTATAGTAAAACAATATTTTAGGCAATTAAGACTTAGTGTTTAGGTAACATTTACTTATAAAAATTGTTTTGTTTATATAAGATATTCACATATAAATATAAGGAATAATATCTCATTTTAAGGAATGAGAAAATGAGAAAGACTATGGTTTTTAAAATTTATTTTACTAACATATATTTGGTTGTGGAAAACAGAATTCAATACTTCAACATCTATATGTTTTTTCTAGTTCCAAGATGTCACTTGAATAGGTCAAAGGTAATATCATCAAGATTCAGACAACTTATATTTCACTTGGCATTTCACCTGAATTTTGATGGGAAGTTTTGCTCTCTTCTTTCTCCTCAAGACTGAATGTGTGACGGGATGCTATCATATTTTGTAGTAAGACTGCATCCTGACTTTTCTGTAGTGACTGCTGCTGTTTGGTTCTTCTCATCAGTGGTAATGCATTATGCTTGCATTGAGTAGATTTTCACACTCACTTAAATGTAGGCTTTATAGTAGTGTCAGTGACTACCCTTCTCTTTCTTTTGTCCTGTCTAGAATACACACTGCAAAAGAACCTGATATACACTGAAGGCAAGATACCAGCCTGAAATTTCTTTCAGTTTCCATTTCTTTCTCACTAAAACCACTTACTTGAAAAATTCTAACCCTTCCTCACAAACCTAAACATTCATTTTAAATGAAGACTGTTTAAGAGGATGGCAAGAGTACAACGTAGTGGTAACATCTTTCCCGTTTACACTTTAAACTACAAATTCTTTGGGGCAGGAATTGTTTCTCCTTTATGTTTTGTATGCAACTGTGCTTGGCATTGTGCAGTAGACAGTGAGAATCCTCTCGCATATAAACATTATTGGCCTATAAAAAACCTGCATTTCCTCAGTTTTGTTAAATGACAATTTTCCTGCATAGTCCAGAGCTATTTCTAAGTAGTCAAGGCTGCAGGTAACTAGCTCCTTTGCTATAAAATTCTCAGGATGCTCTGCCTGGTCATACCAACTAAACATTTGTCCTAATTTATCAGTTTCTAAAAGACTGAGGTAATTTCTGAAAGTCTTACACTTTGTAATAATTTTTGTGAGAATTGCTGTTATGCCCATCCACTGTGGTTTCCAGTAGAAGCACTTTCTCTTCCGTCGCTGTCAATTTCAATGCTCCCTTTTCAATTTTCTTGTAGGAAGTCATGCCATTACCTCTTGCAGAGAATCTAGCCTTTTATTTAGAGCTTCATTCCCTTGGGCTATCTGCTGAGACCTACAGGGTAAAGTAATTGTTATTGAAGCGAAGGGGATAGAGTTAGGCCCCGCGTGTGGCACTGAGTCAGCTTTTGTTGGGGGAAAAAAAAAGTTGTAACAAAACTGACCTGCTTTTTGGCACATTTAAATTGTGCATGCCACGCTTGAATGGAACTGAACAAAAAGTTTAGTGTTGAAATGAGATACAAGGAGAATAGATCATTAAAGAAGTGCCAAACAGCTGCAAAAGTGCAATTTTGCTGAATGTGGTTTCCCTTGAGGTTTTTTCCCCCAAGCCAGAGAAGCTGCTGTATTTATATCCTTTACTGATGCCACTACACATTTTGGACTATGGGTGAAGGCAGCCAGGATGGGTTTTCAAATGGCCAGATGTATGGGGGAAATTCATTGTAATGATTTCTTCTCCAAATATAGCCCTTTTAAAGATGTAGTCATTATCCTGAAATCTTGTTTCTGAAAACAAAAAGTAATTGATGTATGTTTTGTTTTCTGGACTCATTGTAATGAATCTTACTTATTTCAGTTCAAAGCAAGGCAGTAATGACAGGCATACAGAACTCCACACCATGGAGTTTTGCCTTCACACCAGTTGTTTTTGCCTGAATTCTGCTTCAGCCAAACTCTGTACCATAAATTAAATTCTCAGTCTTTTCAGATTGTCATGTAAGCAGTTTGTTAATTTAGTTAACCACTGCTAATTATTAATTCTTCTAAAGTTCATTCATTATTCCTTCTCTTGTTTTTTTTTATCTTTTTGTATATATTGTCCTGGGGTAATTTACTATGTGGTAACATTGAATTTAGTCGAAGAATTCCTGAAGGAAGAACCAAGCAGTCAAACATGAATTTTAACTTTACTGTACATTTTTGGTTTTTAAAGTATGTTCTGTGAAGTAGATGGTTTTGTTATTTTGACTGCTCCGTCTGATGTTACAGAGTCAATGCTTGTATTGTCAGGCTGTTAGTCTTTTTGACACCTTTTAGAAAGCATCATTTCAGCATAAGGTCTCCTTTAGGTTTATTGCTTCCAAACTTGAGATGCAGTTCTATGATAACAGCAGACCAAATAAGAGATAATGTAATAACATAGATAAAAAAAGAAATAAACTGATTTTTAATAATTTGGTATTTTATTTGTAACTTTAGAATAGTGTAAAACTTTAGATGGAAATTTTCATTCACTAAAATTTGTAACTCATAATCCAAATAATTTTTTTAAGCTGTATTCTCAATGGCCAAACACTAACATCAAGGGAGGCAACATGTACAGTATTTTAAGTGGGAATTTAAAAGGTCTTTTTTATAATGTATGATAAATACATTAACACTTTGATGAGAGGTCTTTGCTAATTTGCATATGCTGATGTGTGTATTTATTGTTGTATGTTTCTACATACCAATGAGAACAATTGAAGTTTGAATAACCTTTGAATTTCATAAATTAATTTTTTTAAAAGATTGGTTTTCTTTTTGTGTTTCCAGTTTCTTGAAGATTGTTATGTAATTTGTCAGGATTAGCAATTTTTCACTTTAAATAAAGTACTCCTGCAGAGTGAAGTCTTTCAGTCTTGTAGATTTACAGGCAGCAATACATGGAAATGCAGTTTTATGGCATCTATAGCGCTATCCACCTGAAAATTACTGGTTATAGAAATGGTGTATAGAACAAGACAATGACTGGTTATTCAAAAGTGCATGGAATGATAGAAAAAAATGGGTTTACATGTCCCCTGGAGAACTGGCCTAAGCTTAAGTGTTCTCAGTCCTTTTAAAGATTAATAATGGAGAAAGAAAGCATAGCTTAAATGTTATTCTTTTGCTCTGATGTTCACTGGTTTGTAGTTTATAAACAACATCAACTTATTTCATTTTATTTTTACTCTCAACTTTGGTTTCTCATCTTCACCGACCTGGAGCCAAAGTCAAAACTTTTTATGCATACCCTCTTACTATCGATGAGACATCTCTGAAGAGGTAGTAAAGGTGTTCTTCCACTCAAAATCTTCAGAGGCCATTTTTCTAATTGAATAAAAATCTAAAGTTCAAAATGCTTAGTTCTGTTATGGTATGACTAAGACCTGATTTTAAAAAAATTCTGATTTTGCACTGAAATATGGGTAAAGTGCTCTTAAGGATTTTCTAGATAGGGATGCTGTTTTAAATGTTCAGTAGCTGTAAAAAAAAAGAGGTTGTTAGAAGTATTTAGGCTTAAAATAATCTGTCCATTGAAAGTTATATTTGAAAACAGAATTTGGGCCCTCTTGCACACTTTCTTCATAGTCCAACAACTTCAGCCTAAAAGCATCCTTTTTCCATGTCAACTGTAAGAATATAGTTTTATCTTGTGAGTTGTAACAGTTATCTGGGAATTCATGTGTCTGAAGTTTTCATGAAGCTGCTTGTGTCTTAGAGCTGGAGCAGGGCTTTCCTCTCACAGACCCTTTTGGATTAAAAGCACTCCTGCCATTTGCTTCTGCCACAGTATGTGATGTAGGATATTGATGTCATAAATAATAGTGACATCCTGTATGCATTAAAGCATTGTGTAGACTGAAAAGGAAAGAGATTGCTGTAAAAAAAAAAATCAGTATCTGATTATTTTTTCTTTTGTTTCTGATTAATGTGGAGCAAATATTTACAATTTGTGCTCTCAAAACTGACAATCCTTGGTAAATTTCAACCACTGGATTTCTGTTCTATCCCATCCATTCCATCAGTGACTTTGTAATCACTGAATTAGGTTGAGGTTGGAAGGGAACTCTGGTGGTCCGCCAGTCCATACCCCTTCCACGAGCAGGGAGTAACACCTAGAGCCAGTTATGCTTAAAATCAATATTCTTCAACTCCACTGCTTCTGTGGCCTCCATGATTAAGTCTTCTCCCCACTAACTTTCCTACAATACTCATCTGTCTATAATGTTGTAGATTTTTAAAATAAGTTGCAATAATATTGGTTCCTATAAGGTTTGGAGATCACTACCCCAAAGTATACTTGCCTTTCTGAACAGAAGTAATTTTCTTGTGTGTATTCTTGAAACATTTTATGTTTAACAGAAGACAAATTTTTATTGTTTTATGGTCTGCTCCAAGTTTTAATGTCACACTATTACCAGTACATTCAAAACAAGAAGTGCTTGCTTAAATGCAGATGTCTATAAATGCCAAATTTTATGTTATAAAAATTTATCAAGAGTGTTGCTGAAACATCTTATTGTTATATATACTTAAAAACTGTATATATGTAGTTATCATCTTACTCCTATTACTGTACTTACTGCATCTTACTGTACTTAAAAGAAAGCACATTAGCAGGAGTGGAAAAAAATTCTGCAGAGCTAGATTTGTGTTCTGGGAAATTCTGTCAACCGACTTCCTTGATCACAGAACAGTTTCCAGAGCTATATACAGATATATTTGTATCTATAATGTTCAAATAGAGATCTAAACTGAAGTTCTGAACTTCTTTACCGATGCATTTAATCATTAGGTGATAGATATTATGACTTGCAAGTGGCCAGGTTCTATGCCCATTCCTTGTGTATCAGGCTTTCCAGTAAGTGGAACTTTTGTATTGTTGAAGACAGATCGTCATTCAATCTTGTGACTGACACAAGTTTACTAAAGTTATTTGTGCCTTCCAGTGGCATATCGAAAAACCCAATATATTTGCCCTTCCCCAGATGTCATTTAGAATTAAATATTCTTCATGCTCATGCCACCCTCTGGAAGACCTAAAAATACTGTTTGTCCTAACCTATTCCTGAGCAAGAGAGACCTAAACTAACCCCGACTCTTTGCTAGGAAGTTGGGATATACTGGAAGGAATGTGTACATATGGGTGCATAAATGCAACCTTCCACGTTCATAAGGAACCATTAGTAACTGCAAATCTACTTTCTTCTGGACTAAAAATAAATCTAAACTATTTCAAAAAACAATTGCTATGTAGGAAAATAAAAGTTCATGAGTACATTTTTCCTAGATTTAAAATTTTCAAATCTGTTGAATGAGAGAACAAATTAAATACCTGAGTAGGTCAGCAAGGAATTAGAAAATACTGTTTCAGATGACTGCATGGTAGCATGCCTGTGGAGATGTAGGATGAAGCTGTATAGGTTAGTGGCTTCACTGGCTTTGTAGTAGCAGAGGTAAAAGGTAGAAATTAGGGAAATGTCTCTTTACATTCTAATTCAGTGGAACTTTTAAATATCCTGTGTGAAGTAATTAAAGGAACGCATGAGATTTTTTTCTGTGAGATTTGAGACACAGCTTGCTATGCAACAGTATAATCCTTGTTTAGAGGTCATAGAACCAGGTAATAGTCCTATTTCAACGTGTTAATTTCAACATGCGGGCTGTTGCCATTTGAAGACTGTCAGGTAGTATTATATGGAGTATAAGATATATCCCCATTCCTGCTTGGTATTGTTTCTGAATAGATGCAGCATTTTAGCTGTGTTGAATGTGAAATAAAAAATTTAAAAGCAGGAATTAGAGCTCACGGTGGCAGGCTTGCAGAGCTACGTGAATACACTATTAGGTTAGCATTATAGTATTTAAAACATTTTGGGTATTTTTTCTGATAAGAAAAGATATGTTGGTGTTGACTTGCCATGGCAGTTTTTTTCACAATAAAATAATCTGATTGATTTCAGTGATGTTACCTTTATTCTGAAAAGCAGCAGTGTGTTTGAGAACAAAGAAAGGAAAATCATTAAAACCTTAGTAAAGGCCTGTTTGTGGTACTATAGTTTTTAAGTCTGTACTACAGACATATTTTGAAGGCCAATTTCATATTATTTGTAATATGTTCTTACAGTTGCAACTTGCTACAGCTCATTTCAAAGGGGAAAACTGTAACTTATATAATATGATTAACCAGTTATAAAGAAGACAATCTCAAAAAGTGTTAGACTATTTGAGATAAAGTTACCACTAATGTCAAATCATTTGTTCTCTCTTGTGCTGCTAACTTTATTATCAGTCTGATTGATATTACATGACTTGGACATTCTTACACTATATGCGTTCAAACAATTGCATTTTCCCAACTATACTGTAATCAGATTATTTAATTCCAGAGATCTGTAGTTTAACCATATTTCTTTTGTTTCTGACAAATTAATTTTCTTAACATGAAGTGGGAAGACTCATTTTGAAAGTAGGAAAATTCACCTAAAATTGTGCTGTGATTCTTTATGAACATAAGTTGAATGTGCACTGAGTTTTGTAGTTAAATAAAATAAAAAATTGTATCAACTGTTCAATGTGGTATTGTATGTTTGAAAACAGCTCACTTTGTAATTGGGATGCGCAGTCATTTGCTTTTCCTCTAAGCTATCAATACTTCAGATTTTTAGATTATGTTAGACCTTTGGTCAAGACCTTACTTACAACTTAAGTGCCTGGTTTACAACTTTTGTTTGATTTTTCCAATTAATAAAAATTAGATCTTCTGTGATGATGTATGCTACTTGGCATTTAAGTATATCTTGTCTGGCACTGACGATTTACTTTACCTTTTAAAGGCTGTGATTCAAAGTTTCATGGAAGTCTACCAACTTGTAGTTGCCAGAGTTGAAATATTAGTAAGAGAAACAGAATCTCTTCAGCTTCACATTGCAGCCCTAACGTCCAGGCTCCAAACAGCTAATCTTCACAAAAGTGACCTTACAAATGGTAAGTCTGTTTTTGAAGTAATTTTTGTCATTTGAATGTGGTTTCTTAGCCAGCGTCTCCCTTCATACTGTATGGTTTCTGTAGGAAAATACAATAATATTTATCTATAAATGTAATAGAGCAATAAAACCAGTGTCAACAGAAGCTTTTTCTGAAGAGAAAAGGAATGGTAGAAGTTAATACAGGGTTAAACTTTTACTACTGTATCTTCTACAAGGACCTATTCATTGCTGCTGGGAAAGAATACAATGTGAATTTTTTAGTTTTACCAGTACAGTAAATAGTTGAACTTTGGACCTGAAGGATTGTACATCTAGAGACATTGTATGTTAAAACAGAACGTTATAAGCTTCATGTAAACATAGTGGTTTCTAGGAGATCTGAATTATTTTTAGGCAGTTATGGTTATGAATAATACTTATCAGTAAACTTACAAGATTAAATTTCAGTTTCAGGAATATAATTTCTGGTCTAAAAATATTGTTGCCCGCAAAGGTACTTGGATTTGTTTAAGAGTAATAAGGTGAATCTTCAGATTTGAGATTTCTCTCTAGGGAAATTACTAAATGCGGTTTTATTTGTGTCACACAGGCAGGAGGCCAGACACATAAACTGTCATAAATATGTAGCCAACTATCACTAGAAATATAAGGGAAATTTCCTTAGAAAGAGACTGTGTAGGATGTGCAACTTGCATACACTCAGTGTATTTCTCCCCATCTCTTCTTACCTTTCCACAGAAGATAAAGGAGAAAGCTTTGGAGTTAATTTTATTGGTGGTAGTGTTTGTTGCTGTTCTTCTATCCTTCCCACTGTCTTTTCTTTTAGTCTTGTGTAGTAAAAAAGAAAATGAGTATTGCTTGTCTTTCTTTTTGAAACAGAAGATCTGTAAGACGAGAGCTGTCACAATGCAAAGGACATAAACACACTAGGAAACATACATTCAAAGGCTGTAACTATGACTTTGGCTTTGATTGTTTCCAACCGAATTACATTAATTTCTTATCCTGCTTCTAGCAGCACAATGGGAAATTAGTGTGAATATAAACTATATTAATCAGTGCTGAATTTGAGTTTTAACGTCTTGAGGTGACTATTATTCAATGAAAACTGTGTTTTATTTGTGATTACACAACCTTTCTAAGAAATGAAATTACTTCACTGAAATTGCTTTTCTCCTTCTCCAACCAGAATCTTTTGATGTCTTCTGCTATGTTTATGTGTGTCCTGCTGAGCCTATGCCCGATGTAATTGGACTGCTCCTTTGCCTGCTATGATTGTTTTTGTTGTCTAAATCACTTGTTTACTAAAGATTGGGAAGTCTGCCAAACTTGCAGCAAGATTTGCTTTTGCTTGGATTGAGAGAGTTTTTAGCAAAGATTATACTAGTTTTGTCTGTGAAGGGCTATGTAGTGGCCTGATACCTTGCAGTGAAAACCAGCTCTCCAATGTTTGTGATTAAATGCTGTGTTTTTAAAGTAGTTTGTATCTGCGTGCAGTTTCAATGTAAAGGTGATACTATTTGCATCATGGAGGGATCTCTTAGCCCTCTGGGGAGAACAGCAGTTCTTCTTTTAGATGAAATTTAATTTGAATCTAGGCCTAAGCATTACTATGAAGTGTTTTAAAATTTTTGTGTAAAAATGAAAGCATTCAGAATGAGAGTCTCAAGTTGCCATGAAAAAGTGATAATGGTATATTTTGTAGTCTTTGGGTTTTCTGTAAATTTATCCTTCATATTTGTAAAAGTTGTACTAAGCATGAATTTAAATAACTTTAGGCATCACAGCTTTGCACTGTGACTTAGATTTTAACATTCTAGTCGATACTGTTTTGGTTTGATTTCAAGGAAGAAGTTCTGCCCTGAATTGCTCTCTCTGGTAAAAAGAGTAGAACCGATTTTTTTTTGTTTATTTTAAATGAAAGGGAGCAATGACTTCTTGAGTATGTATTTGGTTTCAAAATTAGAAAAGCTTTGTTAGTTATAATTCACTGTCTTCAATAATATATCCATTGCAGACGAAATTTTACGTGGAGCCGACAAGCACAGCACTTGGACTGTATTGGTTGCAGGCCTTCATATGACACGTGTTTGTGCTTCCTGAACAGTAACTACTACTCAGTGCTAAAATACATTTTTGAAGTCTTCCAGTTGTGTTTCATGTGTGGATTCTTGCCTCATAAAACTGGATTTTATCTCACAATGTTGTGTCTGTTTCTTGATGTCTTTTATGCTAGTTCCTTAAGGATCTTACCCTGCCAACAGCCCATTGCATGCAAGTTTGGGCCATTCATCAGTATTGATATTTTCCATGTTTGCATGGTATTGTTTTCCTAATTGACCTGTTTCTACTGAAATTTCATAACTTGTCACCTTTCTTTCTATTCACACCACTTCTCTCTTCTGCTGCCTTGGGTTTTGTTAATAATTGTAAAAACAAAACTGATGACATGAGGGAAAAATCAGAGATTCTAGCGCCTTATCTTTTATTTCAGACATCTCCATCCTTCTAGTCAATAGAGTTTAGATTCTGAGATGGCTATATGTGGTCATGCTAATGCCAACAGAGAGGAACAGGAAGAGATATTATTATAATGGACAGAAGTGACATGAACACTGGAAACACTGCTTATAGAGAAGAGAATTACGTGGGGAGCAGTGAAGTCAGTGGCAGAATGTCTCTGTAGTCTTCATTAGTGCCCAGCTATCTATCTGTCATACTTGTCTCTGATGATTCTTACTTTGTGGAGGGAAAGGTCCTGTGCATTTTTAATTCTTGCAACTGTTTGAAATTCAGTATGGCTGAAAAACAGCTTAGGTTTCCTACCTGTTTCTTTTCTTCTTCTTTCCTTCTTTCTGCTCCCTCTTCCTTTCCCCCTGCCCCTCTCATTTCTGTTGTTCTCTATTCCTGTAGGTTGGGAGAGTTCCTGATCGGCTGGTTTTGGTTTTTTTAACTTCTGATTTTCTTTGTTTTTTACTGCTTCTGAACTGCTTCTGAAATTCCCCTTATATTTCTAACACATCCTTTTCTTTTTTTTTCTTCTATTAGAAACTATCAACATTTTGTAGTAGTCCTTCCTGTTTCGTGTTCAGCAACATCCAGCAATATAAATGTCATGAACTGGACTGTGCTGAATTCTGCTGCTTTTATTAATTTTTATTCTTCTTCAGATATATTAGTTTCTTATTATACTTGCACATTCATTCAGGATTGCAGTAGTAAGTAGACCTTAAATTGAGAGCTTAGAAGTGCTGTATTGTGTAGTAGTGTAGTCATAAGCAGTTTCTTTGTGGGTGCTGCAGGGCAATGTGTCATTATATTTTATCACATGCCAAGCATGTGAATACCTGGTGTCCAAGGAATTGGGTGTCCAAATCCCTGGGTTTTGTGTTTTTTCTGCAAGTGCAGTGTTGCATGTTTGGATGCAGTGACACTCTGTTTGCCAGTGTGACACATAGGAGGAATAGTGAACAGAACTCAATTAATCATAAAATATTTTCAGAAAGTCTTCTTGTAGCTTCCAGCTCTAAGATTTTATACTTGATGTCAGTACTGTCAGAAGTTTAAGAATGTAAAATAAACTAATATCAGTCCTGGCAAACAGAAGAAGCCACTTTCTTTGTTATGACAAGTGCTTCTTGTCAGGTGCTTCTCTGAACCTGGATGTGCACTGATACTCCTTCGTTTTTCTGTTTTCACCTCAGAATCAAAAGAAAATAAAAAATGAAGAGGAAAATACAGTAATTTCTAAAGATTATGGAGAGAAAAGCTTTGTGTGTACAGGAGAAATGGAAATTGGGGGACCCAAAAGGACAACTTCATCTGAAAGGGGGATGTCTTGGTTTGAAGGACAGGTGTCTGCCAGTAAAGGCAGAAGTTTTCCTTTGAAATAGAGACTTTAATTCCACTCCCCCCAAGTATTATAATTGTTTGAATCAAGGGCTCTGAGGCAGAGATAAGGGGGTAGGAATAACACCTCTTTTACTAATATTTCTAACCGTACAAGCAGAAACAACAGCAGTTGTTAAAATTACCAACAAAACAGAACAGATAACTTGGTTCCAGTCATTTCTCAAGCCGCAGGCACACTCTCTGCGCTCGGACCTCGTGCTCCAGATGGAATAAAGCCCAGCTGCTGCAGAGAAGCAGCGGGGGTGGAGGCGGGAGGGGGCGGCAGCGGCCACGCCGGTCTCGGGTGGGAACGGGCTGGAGCGGGCAGCTCCTCACTCACTGTTCGTGTCCGGGTGATTGGCTGTGTCCGCAGAGACAGGAGGCTGGAACAGGGCAGATACAGGGCAGGTGGTCACAGAGGGGTCTGGCTCTCCTGCATTCCTGTGTTCGGCCGCGTGGGCAGGAGATAGGGCGTCCTCTGAGCTCGCCGGAAACATGAGTCCTCCTCCCAGCCGCTTCCTATCCCTTTTGTTTAGAGTCATCAAAGGTCCTGGGTGTAACCCAGCCAGCTCTATTGGCGTGATAATGGGAAAAATTCTTTAAATTGACACAGTAATAGAAAAACACTCAACCCCCAACAGGGAGGCTCACGGTGGACCATCCAGGCACACTTCCATAAATGCTTACATGACAGTCTTCCTCATGAGGGCCATTTCCATGCCAAGCATCCCCTCACTGCATCCAAGTGCTTTAGACACTGGAGTTGGTGACACTTTGTTCCTTTGATTTCTTGGGTTATTGGTTTGCCAGGAGAAGAAGCCCTGCTCATTTTTTCTTTATGCGGTAAGCGATGGTGCTTCGCCTTAAAGTTTTTTTTCCAGCATATTATGAGATTCTGATAGTGTGTTAGTTTTCCACAGCTGTAGCAGATACTGCTGGTTATTCCCTAATTTTACATTTCAGAGTTTTAAAGAACTCCGAGCTCAGTTTTCAGAGAGAAGATTGCTTGCTGCTAGGAGCCAGGGTGGAATGTTGAATTCAGAGTCACATACAGTTCTGTTGAATCAGCCCATATAATTTTGTTGGAGTGACTTAGAATTGCATTGCTGTGACCGTTTATGATTTTTCCTTAGTAGAGCAGGTTGTAGAGCTGAATAGATATAAGGGAATACATGTTAGGTAATGGCCGCTTCTTCAAGCTTCTCTGTGTCCACAGAGTCTGGAACCAACAGAAGACTATCCACTGAGTCCCACAATTCCCAGAGAAGAGGCCAAAGAGGAAGAAATTGAGTGCAAGCCTTCAGCTGTTGTGACACCACAGTCTGAATATTCCGAGTCAGTAAGTGCCAGTCACTGCTGGCTCTGTCTTTAATACAAGCCAGATCTGCAAGTTCTTTAGCAGCCAGCACTTGCTAGTTGTGGCTGAGGATGCTGAGGGCTGGAGTCCTGTCAGGACCTAGCAATTCCCACCAGCCTGTGAGAGCTTGATAATGGCTTTGATTTGGCATGATTTGGCCCCACCTTGCTGGGATTCAGATAGAGGCCATCCTGAAGCATGAAGGATACCGAGCCCCAGGAGGGGTCATGTCATTGACCCGGAGTTCAGCCTTGTTGGATACGTAGGGGACACTGTGGTCTGGAGGGACCTGTCTCACTCCACAGACTGGCCAAGAAGCTACAGGCACAAAAAGGTTGATTTGACCATGCAGGCTGTTTGGGATGCTTTGACCTCCCAAGCTTCTTGGGTGTGTTTACCTGGGAG
>JAOTQP010001195.1:3532171-3544846 GCA_026413545.1 Cichladusa arquata
CATTGCCCTGGTTGAATTTCAGACAGTTCCTCTGTGCCCATGTCCCCACCCTGCCCAGGCCCTTCTGAAGGGCTGCAGGGCCCTCTGGGCTATGGGCCACTGCTCCCAGCTCTGTCCATCCATGAACCTGCTGAGGAGGCACCTGCCCCTTCACCCACCTCACCCATGGAGAAGTTACACAGCACCAGGCCCACTATTGAATCTGGGGTCACCACTTGTGACAGGCCTCCAAAAGGAGTCTTTGCCAACACTCTGGAATTGGTTGTTCAGCCAGTTTGTATGAATGCTAACCAACAATCACTTAAAATGGTATAAGATTTATGTAGTATCATATATATATATATATACTTCCTAATCTTAATCTTGTCATTTGAAGATGACCAGTAAAAATTATTTCTTCACATAACTCTGCTGAAGACCAAGAAGGTAGAACAACAGAGCAATTAAACCTAAGCACCATTAGACACTATTTACAAGTGGATAGGAGAAGAGGCTTCCTACACAGTTGAATACAGCCTGAGTCACTTAAGGGGGAAACAGGGAGCTAATGCTGTTTCTGAATTGGAGCTTTGCCACAGCCCTCTGTTGAACTGGAGGATGTGTTAAGTGATGTTTTCCACAAATACTGCAAGCAGGTAAAATGAGAGCAGTTTTAGCAGTTGTTGGCTAAAGGTAGGATATGGTTGTTAAAGGAAGTGAATGGGATGTCAGCCTTTGCTGATGATGTTCTTCATATGAGAACTCAATTAGAATAAATTTCCTCTTTCAGAGAAAATTAAATGGGAATTAGCTCCAAGTGACAAGATTGTAGAGAAGACTGCACTCCTCCAATGTAATAATACTGTCTGAAGCTTTATAGGGAACTCATGAGTGGTCGAGTTGGAAAAAAACCCCCACCACCACAACAAAAAGCAAGCAAAAAAATAAACAAAATCTGGAAGAGAAATCAATATCTATTAAAAAATAAAATGAGTAGCAGCAGAAAAAACAGTGGGGAAAATTAAATTAAAATAAGAGAAGAAATGAGCCAATGACCTTTTATATGAACTCCAGTATTCAAGTTTTCTATAAACACCATCTAACTCATGCAAATATATTGTGCCAAAAGCATTTGAGACAAAGAATAAATAAATAAATACCATATGGAGATCCAATTGGTCACCATGCCAGAACAAACCTTTGAAACAGGCTATGGCTCTAAACATAGGAAATGGAGAAAGCGGTTGTGGGGGTGGGGGGGTGGTATAAGGGAGATGGTAAGAGAGAAAAAGAATAAAAGATCTTTTGTTTCCTTTACAGAAGAGAGAAAGCTCATTGCTCCAGACAGTTTCTGGGAGAGTTTGCTGTTCCAGGACACTTTCTACCACAGCATCGTCGTGGCATTGCTAAGTTCCTGCGCTTTGTCATATTCCGTTGCAGTCTGGGACCTGACAGCAGGAAAGGATTTTTCTGAAATGCATTCAACTGGTTAACATTGCATCCACCCACTCACATGCAAAAAGTCCCAAAGTATCATCAGTCACAGATAATTTTCTGAAAAACATGAACTCCTGACTCTCTCAGGAACCATGACAAAAACCTACAGCTTTAGCAATTTAGTCAATGAAACTCTGTTTTTTTCATGACCATTTTTCTTTTTTATTCTCCACAGTCTGGAAACAAAAATATTCCAGTGCTTTCTAATATGAAATAGAGTGGAAGTCAAGTCTTTCCCACAGTTTTGAATACAGGTCACATTTAGGCATCCCTCTTTGTCAGAACTAGATAACTAAATGTAACCCACCACCTCTTTTATGGACCTGCTGTTAGAAGCTTTGTATATGACAGAAAGGTGGATGTGCCTTTCCTCTTGTCACAACAGGATTTTGACTGATCTGCTCAACACCATGGTTGCATCTCTTGAATTAGACAATTGAAATCACAAGTATTTCTGGTGGCATTGAAGGTTTTGTTTCAATATTAGTGGAGTTTATGAGAGAGTGGCAGTCTATGCAAGGATACCCAGATGCTGATCACATTATGGGTATAATGGGAAGCCTAACTCCACACATTGTGTGATAAATGTAATGGGCAACTCTTGTCCAGCAATGCGTTCAAGGGTGGGAGAAACTGAAATACAGGAGTATGCATTTCCTGTTTCTAGGCCAGAGTGAGAACTTGAGGCAATGAAATAAAAAAAGAAAACCTCATCTCATGGTTCAATGGAAGTCCTAAGTCAGGTAGTTCTAATCGCTGAAGACTGTAGGACTGTATGAACACATATATATGATCACATATACATAAGTAGGGGAAATGTATTCTATATTGTTCTGCTGACTGTGAGTCAGTGAAAGAGAAAACTCTGCTGCTGTGATGAATATATGTGTGTAGCATCAGCTGAGCAAAGACATAAGAGGTGTGTGGAGAGGAACAAGTGGGACTGCAAGAGAGAACTGAGGAAGGAGCATCTGGGGACCCTCAAACAACCCAATAATTTCAAGGGATATAACTTCACAGCATGTATTAAAATTAAATCAAGCGAACTAGTTGACTGTTGAAGAGGGAAGCTTTAATGCTCATAAAATACAATGAACTCATTTAAATTGTTGGGGGATATGTAAGCGGACTGACTCCAAACCAAACAACCATTTGTCTCCTTGTTTGGCAATTATTAAGTTTTAGTATTATTAGTGTTTGCTAAATCTTAGGGTGGGCAAAGCCAACATCTGCCTCTGTAGCTGTGTTCGTTGAAGGTGGTTCAGGAAGAGAAAGTTACTGGGATATATTGTTATATTCTAAACCTCTGCTAAATTCTTAGTAATGAAAGTGTGTTGAGGCATAAACTTAAGCAGCTCTCAATTAAGGGAGAGATCCAAGGGAGCAGCTAGATTCTTGAAGTTCTCACTCATTTTCCCTAGACCAGGTTTTGAGCTTTCTCAATTCAAGAGGATGCTTTTCTACTGTGAATTCAAGTTAATGTAAAACATACTGAAAATCACGTAGCATTACATCAAATTTGAGCCAGGTGTTTGCTAAAGCTATGTATTGCTCAGCTTTGCAGAAAAGGACTTGATTGTCTTGAGGAACAACAAGCTGAACATGAAACAGCAACATGCCTGACTGCAAAGAAAGCTGATGATATTCTGGGCTGTGCTAGATGGACTGCTGCCAGCAGGTCGAGGGAGGTCATCCTTTCCCTCTCCTCAGTGCTGGTGAGGCCACACCTGGAGCACTGTGGCCACTTCTGGGCTCCCTGGTACAAGAGAGTCATGGACATACTCGAGAGTGTCCAGCAAAGGGCCACAAAGGTGAGGAAGGGAGTGGAGCATCTCTCCTGTGAGGGAAGGCTGAAAGAGCTGGCACTGTTCAGCCTGAAGAAGAGCAGGCTCAGGGGGACCTTCCCTTAAAAGAAGATGCAGACAGGGTGTTTTCAGATGTATCCAGAGGCAGGACCAGAGGCAGTATATGTGACCTGAAACACGGGAGGTTCTGCCTGAAAACATCAGGAAACAATATTTCACTGTGGGTGTGACTGATCCCTGATACAGGCAGCCTAGAGGAGTTGTGGAGTCTCCACCCTTGGGATACTCAAAAGCTGTCTGAGTGTGTCCTGGGTGACCAGCTCAGGGTGGCTGCAGGGGACACTGCACCAGCCGACCTTTAGACACCCCCTCCAGTCTCATTCATTCCATAATTCTGATACATGTGAGAGATTCCTGGATGGCTATTTATTTCTTGCACAATAGAAAATCTAGTTCAGCTGCCTCCGAATCACCTAGTATCTTCATAAGAAGGATTAGTTGCAACAGGACTGATATTCTGTCAGGACTTCTGAACACAAGGTATTTTATTTTGCATTCTAAAATATGATTTTTTTCTTAGCTTATAAAAGGTTAATAAATGCTTACTAGAGGTGAACAAGAAGTATAAGCCTTGCAGTAACAAGTGATATCAAGGCTTATAAGCATGTCAAGATGAGGTGTAGTGCACAGTTTTTAATAGTGGTTAGTAGCTTATTGACTGACTGGATTTTAAGACTATTGATTATTTATTACAACTTCTATTAATAATTTATTTTTACTAACCATTTCATAACTTTCCATTTTCTGTTTTTAAAGTGAAATTTGATATGAAATCATACCTCCAAGGAAAATAAAGAAACCAAGGTAAATGGAGAATATTAGAGTCTGGCTACTGTATGAAAATACTGAGTTTTAATTGTTCTTTTTTTTGTGTCTTAAACTTGCTATACCAAGATGTGTAAGCCTGATTAATTTTGACTCACACAAATATCTATTAGGTATACAAGCACATTTCAGTTTTTGAATTTATAAAATTTAAATTGCCCCCAGAAATTTTTCAAGAACATTATTTTACAAGGGAATTAAGGAATTGGATAAGAATCTAGGGTGTGGTCCTTTTCTTTAAATACTAAGACAAAGATTTCTTGAAGTAAGGCAAAAAAACCCCAACTTTGCTATTTAATCAAATATATTTGATTACTCTTCCAAGAGGAATTGTTTGTAAGCACACTAAGAGCACAAACTGATGCTGACCCTGATTTAATGGGAAGGTGCTGTACAGTCCTTTTGTTAACTTTATAAAAACTTTTGTTAAGAAGGACATCTAGTGGGTCATCTAGTTCAGCAGACACAGTGAAGTTATTTGTGTTGAATTCCTACTGGGTTGAAGGGTGGAGGGGTTGAAGGACAAAAGGCACAGAGGTGAGGCTGAGCTGCTTGCCCAGCATACCTCTTCTCCCTCTCCAGCTCTGCTGTTGTGAGCACAAAGGTTTGCCTGCAGATATTTTCTCCATCCTGAAGCTCTTTTCTGTTCAGAGTGCTTTGGATGACATTGATTCAGTCTCAGAAGCAGAGATGTAGACCCAGTAATAATTTGCTTTCGGTTTGATGCTATTAAGGTAGCAAAAGTACAAAATTAAAAAAAAAAAAAAAAAAATCTTTAACTCATTCTCCTTCTCCACTAAAATAAACAGAATTATAGAAATGTCTTTAGTTGTCCAGACTAAGGCCTGGATGAATATTTGGGGAAGGACAAGGTCTTTCTGCCATTGTCAAGAGCTGTCCTCCCATGGTGGGAGTTTGACTCTGTGAGGTTGTCACCCTGTGTCCTGGCTCCTCTGCTTTATTCTGGGATGCAAGAAAGGTCTATTCTACCCTGAGTGTCTCCCATCGGCTCCCCTTTAGGGCTTGATTTTCAGGCCATATAGGAAGGAGACCTTTTCCATGTGGATGAAGTGCACCATGGACTGTTTGTTATAAGTGGGGAGAGTTCTCTGCTTTGCAGCTCCTACTGCTCATAGTGGTGGTTTCATGTCTTTCTTTTCCAACAGGTTGCTGGAATCCTCACCAGGCTTTGTAGGCATGTGGGATACTTTTTTCCTACTTCTTAGCACTCATGTGGAAGATGAGTGTGCACTCCACAGCCATTGAGCTGCTCTGCCTCTGCAGGCTCAAATAAATAGCCCTATATCCTGTTTCCTTTGACAGGAAAATTCTGTCAGTAAATAAGCATGTAAATTCCCCTCAGCAGCCATAGCATAGCTCATAGAAACTCCTTATTGGTTCACATTGTCCTGATGTTGCTGCCATGAATATAAACCCAAGCTTTGCCCTTCTTTTCCACAGCATTGTGATGAGTTTAAAAGAGTCTTATTTCAACAGCTGATATAAAGCATCCTTCTAGGACAAGGAAATTCCTGTATACCAAATAAAAAGGACTCATTGAGTTGGCTAATTTTTATAACATCAGCAAAAACATCAGCTGTAGAATTGATGGGCAGAAATCACCACTATTTGTCATTGTTTAATTTCGGATGAGGACTAAGTCCCAGCAAGGCACCTGTTTACTTCCCTCCCCCTGGTGGGATGGGAGCAAGAATTGAAAGATTGAAAGTGAGTAAACCCATTGGGTTGAGATACAGAAAGTTTAAATCAAACGAAAAGCCACAGACACAAGCAAAGCAAAACAAGGAATTTGTTCACCACTTCTTATGGTCAAGTAGATGTTCAGCCACCTCAGGAAAGCAGGCTTCTAGCATGAGTAGCAGTGAGTTGGGAAGACGAAAGCTATCACTCTGAACATTCCCTGTTCCTTCTCCTGCCC
This sequence comes from Cichladusa arquata, assembly GCA_026413545.1. Classification (NCBI taxonomy): domain Eukaryota; kingdom Metazoa; phylum Chordata; class Aves; order Passeriformes; family Muscicapidae; genus Cichladusa; species Cichladusa arquata. The sequence continues at coordinate 3,538,277 of JAOTQP010001195.1, forward strand.
ACAGGATGATGAGCATGATGCCATATGATACAAGATATTGCTTTGGTCAGTTGGGGTCACCTGTCCCAGCTGTGTCCCCTCCCACTCCTTGTGCACCCACAGTTTACTCGCTGCTGGGGCTGTGTGAGGAGAAGAGAAGCTCTTGACTCTCTCTAAGTGCTGCTCAGCAGTAACAAAAACATCCCTCTGTTATTAACACAGCTTCCAGCACACATCCAAAACACAGTCCCATACCAGCCACTATGATGAAAATTAACTCTATCCTAGCCAAAACCAGCACACCATTTTAGTTTGAGATCCTGGACTTAGAAAAATGTCTAGACTCTTTCCCTTTCCTTTTCACTATAATTTCCAGTCACTTTAAGGCTCCAAGTCCACTATTTTGCCAAATCAAGAAGGAAGATGAATGTTGCTTTCATTAATAGTGCTTCCAATATCATACTTGCTGAAGAGAATATCCATGTAACAGACAGCTTTAATGCATGACACTTTTAATCCAATACTAGTCTTTGACCAGAAGGGAGTTATGGAACAATTTCCCCATGATGTACTTATCCCTCTTAACCTCAATTCGCAAAGAAATCTTGAAATGTGGAATGCTCTTAGTGGACTTTATTTGAGCTAAACTTTGCAGGATAGGTCCTCTAGCTTATGGGAGAATACAGCCTGCAGGGTCAGAGAGAGACAATTAGGTAACTTGATGAAAAATGGTGGTGGAAGAGAAGTGACTCCCTGAAAGGATGACTCTGACAGTTTAACAGAAAAACGAAATGCCACTGCTTCCCTGCTCTTACTAGGTTATGGTTCAGCTGCTTTGGCCTTAGCATCAGTCTACATGGAGCTCCCTGTCAGTTGCCACGTCACATCTCATTCACTTCTGCATTGTGTCATTGCTCTCATGGAGAGAACAGGCAACTCTGAGAATTTCCTTTGCTGTTACCTGATATACCATTATTCACCTCTTATCATTTTAGCAAAGTAGTTACACTGCTGTCAGAGGTAATGGAGAGCATGCCACTAAGAAAATTGGCTGTAATTTATTTATCAATTGTTTCTGCATACCACAAAAAGAGACCATCTACTTTAGGGCTGGGTCTAAGGTATCTGAGAGCCCTTGAAGTTCATGGTTTTCCGGTATTCTAAGTTCTACTTATGGCTTTTCCTGTATATGACACACAACACCACCCCTGTGGTCTTCAAGGCTGATTTCTTCTTTGCTTTCTTTAGTCACAAATCATTCTGAGGCGTCCCTTAAGTGCATTTGTATTGTTAAGTGCACCGGCCTGATTTGGTGTTAATTCAATTTGAGTGCCCTTAATATCTTGCGGGAGTGAGGCAATGCATGAGAGCTGTACCTTGTAAAAACAGGTTCCAGGTCTGCCTGAGAGCAAAGCACCTTTCCCACAGCAATTTACCAAAGTTGCTGATAAAATTTTCATAAGGAAACCTTTTTAGTCTGACCCTATTGTGTTGTTCTACCATTAAGAGTTGGGGAACTGAGACTGTCTTCTGGTGACAGTTTATCACCATCTCCATTATTTTAGCGTATAGACAGCCTACTGATGGGTCACAGCCTGCATCCTGTCCTCTTACAGTGTAGAAATGGCTTTATGAGCTGGAGCCCAGAGGCCCAAGTATGCCAGCTGCTGCATTCGCATGTCAATACAACTGAAGTGAACTCTGGATAAACCAGTCACCCCTAACCTTCAAATGATGGGAGATGGGACATTTTAGTGCATTTAGGGCCAAGCAAAAAGAAGAAAAAGCAGAAATAGCAATAGTTAGCCCTAAGGAATGTGTGGAAGAAACAAAATCATATTTTCTTTGAAGAAATTACTAACAATCAAGATGTTAAGCCAGTTTTAAGGATGAAAAGCCAGTTTTAAAGTAATTGGGGAAAGTAAAGTCTATATATATATATCCTACATGAGGACTAATTCTGCTCTCATATAATTTATTGTAAATCCTAAAGAACTCCCACATTAACTGAAAAAGTTTATCTTATAAAGGTGAGCTCCTCTGTCCAGTGCCAAGAAAAGTGTCCATCTGCCTGGCCAATTTCCTCTCTACATTACTTTCCCCCCACAAACTCTGGAGAGCAGGGAGCTACAGCAAGGGAGTCTGAATGAAGGGTCCAGATGCTGCAAATGTGATATTCCAGAACCTGTATGTTCTCTCATGCTGTAAAAGCACGTTTTTTTCAGCTATTATAGAAAGCATAACCAACATTATACCTACTATTTTGAAGGAAAACTGAGAAGAACAAGAAAATTATTAAACAAACAAGGAAAAGAAGAATATGAAAGAGAGACAGGATCAGAGAAATGGTAGAATGAGAGCGATGAGAAAAGGAGAAGGAATGAGGAAGAAGAAGAAAGAAGGAGAATCATAACGTTATGAAAGTTGAAGAAAGGAAAAGAGAAAAAATGAAAAGAAGAAAGGAAAAGAATGGAAATGAGGAAGGAAGGAAGGAAGGATTCCAGGAAGGAAGGATTCCAGGAAGGAAGGAAGGAAGGAAGGAAGGATTCCAGGAAGGAAGGAAGGATTCCAGGAAGGAAGGAAGGAAGGAAGGAAGGAAGGAAGGAAGGAAGGAAGGAAGGAAGGAAGGAAGGAAGGAAGGAAGGAAATTACCAAATTTCCTCAGAGTTTTACACTGAATTTAACAGAGGCTGAAATGAAAGTTTGGGAGTTTAGCCAGTGTGGCACATCTGTTCAGCACAGGTACTAAATGATGAGGCGAGGTGGCTTGATTATAAAGAGCATCTTCTGTAATCTAACATACAATGATAAATCTGTTTCACTCTAAATTGCCTTTGGGAATCTTGTCCTTCTTACCAGCATGACTTACTCTTACTTGCTGGTGGGCAAAAACTTTGATCCTGTGTCCCATGGAAGTCAATGGGAGCACTGCCTTTGACATCAATGAGGGCTGGTTCACACCCCAGGTGAAAAACAATAGCTTTGCTTCTAGTTGGACCAAATGGATGAATAAATCAGAGCCTTGTGTTTGTGGAATCAGGACTGGTTGTGTGTGTTTCTTGCAGAGGAATTTTACAGTCCAAGTTTGTGTGACCAAGGCAATCTGATTAATTATTGGATAAGGCTTAAGGCAAGCACAGAGTTACAGATTCCAGCTAGATAACTGTGTTATAGGGGAATTTCTAATACCTTTGAGCATCAGCCTCTTGATCTTCAGGGGTATTCAGAGAAGAGAAAGATAAGGCAAATCTCTCTATGTGTTATTAAGAGAGGACACAATACTTTGCTTGTTTCTCTCTCTAGCATTCAGCATTATGCTCTAACGCTGTGCTCTACTTCCAATTACTTTTGAAGAGCTATGGAAGTTTTCAGCAAAAGGAACTGGCTGCATTTAACATTGAGTACTTGCTCTTCGCCAAATCGTAGCACTTGAACTGTGCCACTGTGTTAGATGTCTGCAAACTACTGTCACATATAAACGAGGCAGAAGTGGCAGAGGGCAGAGTAAGCATCATGATAGGCCGTGTGTGTCTGTGTCCTGTTCTGCTTCGTCTCCCCGCACCACTGAGGTCAGTAGCAAACCTGGTACTGCAGGATGCCGTGGAACTGCTGGGCCACCTGAGAAAAGTGCCTGCAAGCCTGACTCAACCTCAGCTTTCTTTGTTCTATGATTTATGCTGGCCCTTCAAGCTACCCAGTCTCCTCACAGCTTTTCCTGATTTCTGCATAATGCCTTGAAACAAATTTTTGTGCTTGGAGTGAATATAGTTTGACATATCTTTCCTATTCAAAACACTGGGAAAATGCTTCCACTTTTTCTCTTATTTTCTTTTTCCCAAGCTGAGATGAACACAGAGAGTTAGTAATTTCAGAGGGGAGTCCTGGAGGCTGTTCTGGATGACCTCCTGTGAGACACGCTTCTTTGAACTGCAGCAATCAGATATGGCCAGGGAGAGAAAGTCATGAAGGTAAAGTGGCAGGTCCTGTGCCACAGCACAGTGGGGCCAAAACCATGTGGTCCTTTAAGATGCATAGGCAAATTCCACAACAGCAGCTGTAGCAACTCACTGTGAATGGGTTAGGAGGTCCTTTCTAATGGATCAGCAGTAGATCAAAAAAGAAAGAGAGGAAAGAGTTTCGCTGTCTTGTTCTCACACTATAAAGTAATTTTAGGGACACAGATGGTTATAGTTATTGCAATAGGTCCTGGGATTTTTATGAATTTATATGTGAATGTTATTTCCAGTGAATTTTAGGGGTGGAAAGTCTGTGTTGGCAGGATTTGTGCTACCCTTCAAATAAGAGAGAGTGAAGTCTGTGTGAGAGATGGGACACAGCACCATTCTCTGGAGTCTTCCAGCATTGCTTTGCTTCCATCTAAGGATAAATACATGCCTCTGTGTATGGTATTTTTAGAGAAAGCTCCAGTTCAATCAGGCAAATAGTCTTTGACTTCATAATCTAGTGAGAAATGGAAATGCTCTTCTCTTTCCCTTCCTCTTCATTAGTTTATGTACATCAGCTCCCATCATGTTTACCCATGAAGAAGTGGTTTCAGTAGGACTGCTATCTTTGTAGCTTTTTCTACAAACACTTCAAGCCCCATTGTATAACCTAGATGGAAGCAAATAAGCATTCAAATGAAACAGAAAACCTCAGGAGATCTTGCTGCCAGGCCATAAGTTGTGTAGTCAGGAGAAAAATATCCAAAACAAGAAGCTATGGGCCATGCCTCATGTTAACAGAGACACAGGTGTCTCCCCTGATTATTTTGAAAAAAGGCCTCAGCCAAGCCCTCTCCACATGGCTTCAAGTGGGAATGCATCTTATTGCTCAAGATGCTAAAAAAATTGAGTGATTTACACTCTTCTAAACCTACTATGCACTTCCACCGTTAATCATACATAATCCACAACAATGGCATTCTCTTTGTGCGCCACGTTGGAAGTATCTGCGTATCATATATTCAAATTAAATTGTGTGCTTGAGGGAGCTCATAATCCCCAGCATACTTCTGTGGCAGTATGGTTTGTAGGCTCCGTACACTACCTGTGAACAATCTATTGTGTATGTGATGGCAAGCCTGAATCCCTGCCTGGGATTATCTGAAAACTCTGGAACTTGCCAGCAGGAAAATTTACAGCTAAACAATTATATTGTTGAAACTCTGACAAATCAACCCCAGTTTATGACTTTGAAAATAGGGCTAGGTGTATGCAACTGAATATATAATACACTGTAACACAGCCTCCTGGGGGCTGCATTATAGAGTCTGTTTACTTTGACTGACACATTCCATTTTTCTTTTCTTCCAGACATTATTGCTGCAAATGATATCTCTGCTCAATATGGATTTTCTCCTCAAAAAGCTGGTTAGGTATTTGGATAAACATCTTCTGAACAAGTCCTTTTATTATTATGTTGATGATTTTTGGAAGCAATCCAGCAATAATGCAACACCCACCCAAAAGAATGTAAAAAGCAGCAAGCAGACTTGCATTATATTGGTTTATTAGACTACATAGAGGTGGGATTTCCGGAACTTCTCTCCAATATAAAGTCGTTTAAAAAAATTCCAAAGCTTCCAAAAGGAGAGCAGATAATTTTTTTTTCAACCCATCACTTTTCTATAAACAGAACTTTACCTCCCCCAAAATAAACTGGTGACTTCTTGCCAAGGGTGAAATAAATTTCATTCAAGCACAGAATAACATTCATTTTACTCAAGCAGGCAGAGATGTTATTGCAAAGTAAAACTACTCACAAAAAGGAAAATTTGTTCTTGAAGTCAATCGCAGTTTTTCCAGATAGAATCAGGTCATGCTGAATGGCAGCACTTTTTTCTTCATGCTGTATTGGTGCCAGAAATTGGAAATTCACTAAAATTTTCCAGTTTCTTCAGAAATGTCAACATCTCTGATGCTGAATGCCAGAAGATATGGCAATGAATAATGATCATATTATGCACAGGTACATTAGCCTGAAGAGTGGTGCCTTTTTTTCTTGTTCTTCCAGAGAAAAAGTAGAAGAGCAAAATTTCTTTTTGAGATTGTTCCCTGACTGACAAATAAATCATCCTTCATCTCACTCAGGGAGGACCAAAGAGCACCATTTAGATGAAGAGATGGCTGAGAGATGGCATTTTTATCAAAGTGGGCTTGAGTTGTAAAACACAAAGTATACCTTTAAAGTATAATTTTATGAACAGAAAAAGTATATTTTGGTCTGAGGCATGAATCTTTTATCTACCTTGCTCCTGCCATTTGTATTTCCTGCCATTTGGGAATATCCCAAATGGTCTCTGCTTCTCTTTGTTGTTTTATAATTCCTTTTGTACAGCAGCCAATGCTAACATTTCTTTCTGAGTGCGAAAGTTGCTTATGGTTTTGATGTACGTGCACTGTACAGTCCTTGCCAAGTACTTGGGGTGGACAATGTGCTTTCCGAGTTCATTAAGAAGAAAATTTGACCTTGTTCACCTTGAGGAGAGATAATTTCTGTGTTGAGTTCTTGCCCAGCTGTCTGTTTATTTTTATTTAGTTAAAACCAATCAAAATATCTTTTGGTTGTTACATTACCAAAATGCACACA
>JAOTQP010001208.1:499538-515276 GCA_026413545.1 Cichladusa arquata
GAATAAAGCAAAAAGGACTCCTCTGTCTCCTTTTTGGACATAAACCTCTGGTGTTTGTGGATTAATTTTCCTTAGAGCTTGTTCCAGTGTTTGATATTGGGTGCTTGTTTATTAAGAACAGACAACTCTAACAACAGTACAAATAAATTAATTGCATTGTTTCAGATTTTCAGAGTGGCATGAAAATATATATTTCAATATAGGTTTCAGAAGTGAATTTTGGAAATACATCTATAAAATCACTTTTCATGTACACAGTTTTGTACCACTTGTAGCATGATTAGATGTTGTACTGCACTCTTACAGTTTTATATTGCACTGAAAAAATGGTTTGCCCTGTATCCCCCAGGGGTTTATGTGTTGGTTCAGCCCTCCCTTTGCCCCTCCCCACTGGTGTGACCTCATTGGCTGAGACTCAGTTTTCCCCCCCTCTCCTCTCCCCGGGTTTAAAATTCCCTGCCATCCCTTTGTCTGGTTTTCTCTCCCCTTGGACATGGTTCGAGGATAAACTGCTGGACGTTATCCCAGGAAAGAGAGCCTCCTTGTTTTTTTACCTTTGTCTGTGTGGGTTTTCCATCCCTCTCTGGTCTGGAGCTAGCTAGGAGAGAGAGGAGGGAAAAACCGCAGCTGGCGCTCCAACGTGCGGGCTTCCACCATCTTGGAGACCCCACAGAACGGCTGGAATTATAAGCCTTTATGACTTCCCAGCTACCCTTGCGGCAGGTGGCTGTCTTTTTGTGCAGCGACCGCTGACAAGGAGGGACCGGCAACCCGCCTGAGCAAGAGGCGGATCAGATCCGGACAGGGACCTTCTTTGAAACAACTCTGCAGTGCCGAGGTCCCCAGGGGAGGGGTAAGTAGCCCTCGGGTTAGCGGGCTACTTACCCCATAGTTGCGCCCAGTTGCAGTGGGGAGCAGGTTCCCGCGCAGGGGACGGGTGCGGGCTGCGGCTGCCATATGCGGCAAGCGCCATGGAGGGCGGCGGATTGCACATGATCAGAGGTGCGGCGGTGGAATGCGGCGCTTGGCGGGGATGGCACGGGCTGCAGTGTGCCATGTGCAGCAGCACCATGGGGCGGGTTGCAAGTGGGCACGGTGCACTGGCGGCGCTCAGCGAGAGGCGCTGGGGCGACGGTGGCTCCGACTGGCGGGGTGCCATGTGCCGCTGTGAGCAGCAGCTCGCCCGGTGCGCCAGGCAGCGGCAGTGACCGGCGGCGACTGGCAGCGGCAGCGCCGGAGCCCCAATTCACGGGAGTGCACTTTGGAAGCGGCGCGCGGCAGTGACCTCAGGGCAGCGGCAGCAGCACGCGCCAGCGGCCCTGGGCAGCGGCGGTGCTGGCACCGGCGAGTGGCGCGGCATGGCTAGCGCATGGTTCTCCTTCCAACCCAGCGGTGGGGAGAGGAAGCCTGTAGTTGCATTCGCTATGAAGAAAGGTAAATCAGGTCGCGTGCTTGGCTTTTAATATCACAATGGGTTCTCGCCTCTCTACGCAACAAAGGAGCATATATTCCCAAATTTGGGAAACATTAGGTGGTGGGAATGTTACAGTTTCTAAGAAACGATTGAAACAATTTGTTTGCTCACTGTCTTTTCAGTTCCCTCAGTTTACCCTGCAGAATGTAGATTCTATCTCTTCTTGGGACAAAATTGGAGGCTTATTAACATTAAGGGTGAAAGACGGAGATGAAACTGTATCTCAGTTCCTCCCTTTGTTCTTGCTAATCCACAAAGAATTGATTCAGAGGAAATTGAAGGGACAGCCGAACCAGACTCCCCTAGTCTTCCCGATTCCTTCTCCTACCCCTTCTGCCCCTGAACTGGATGGGACATGGAGGACATTCCAAGAAATGCAGGGTACTCGGCACAGCCGCAGCTTCCCCAGCCCCACATGCCCCCCCAGTACCCTGGCTCTGGCAGTTGTGCGCAGGCAGACAGAGAACTGTCCCTGTACCCCAATATCCCAGCTGTTTCACCCCAAATTCAGCGCTCTGTTAGCTTTAAAGATGACTCCCCACTCCACCATCCACTCAATGCCAACCGCATGGCTGAAATCCAAGATGGCACTGGTTACATGGCTGACCCCCAGGGGGCCGTCGGCCACGTGGCAGGGACACATGGCAGGGACCCAAGATGGTGCTGACCATGTGTCGGAGCCTCCATCCTACCCTTCTTCTTCCCACAATCCCTTTTACCCACTTCTACCCGCCCCAAATCCTTTCCCATCCCTCAACCCTTTTCTCCCCTCGGAGGCCCCTCCCTCTCCCTCCTCCATGTTCCCGCCCTGCATGATGTCATCCTGCAACCCCGCCTGCATGTGTTGCCATCCTGGTTCCCATGGGTGCCCCTCCCGCCGGGGCGGCTCCGCCCCCTCTCCGGTTACTGTTTCCCAGTCCCTGCCTCTGGGTTGCCATAGGGGTGGGGGCAGCGGGGGCGGTGCCCCGCATCCTGATTCCCATGGTAGTGGGGGCGGATGGTGGGGGTGGGCTGCCTTTCAGTCCCTGCGGGAGCAGGGAGGCAAGTGTCTCCCCTCTGGGTTGCTACGGGAGCAAGAGCGGGGCGGGGGGTAGCCCCCCTCCAGGTTGCAACGGGTGCAGGCACGGGTGAGGGGGTGTTCACCTCCTCGGCTCCCATGTGTGGGGGGGTAAACCCCTTCCCGGTTCCCGCGGGTTGGGGGGGTGGTGTCTCCCCTCTGGGTTTCTGTGGGGCCGGGGGGCAAGGTGGCACCCCTCTGGGTTGCCCCAGATGTTGTGGCAGGGAGGATGTCCCCCCTGCCGATCCCTGCTGGGAGAAGTGTCCCCCTTGCCAGTCCCTGTAGGGGAGGGGGTGTTCCACCTCCTGGTCCCCACAGCGGGGGAGGCAGGGGCAGGACCCTGGAGATCAGGAATCCAGGGGTCAGAACCAGGAACAGGAAGCCATACCCTCAGTTACTCCTGTCATATATTCTGGTAGGAGAAATGGAAATAGAAGTTATCAGCCTTTCTCATACCAAAATAAAAAGAAATTTGTAAGACCCAAAGGGAGTTTGGCCGAGACAATGAGATCTTTAAAGGGATGATGCGGGCTACTTTGAGCTCGCATGAGTTTGTCCCGGCTGACTGCCGAGATCTTTTCTAGTGTCTCTTAAGCCCCTCAGAATTTGATCTGTGGGAAAGCATGTGGAAAAGATCTCTGAATGGCCTCCTAGTGGAGCTTCAGCAGAGGTCCCAGAGAGGGAAAGATGCGGATGGAAATGATATCACTTTTGAACATTTATGTGGTGAGGGGGACTGGGCTAGCCCTGAGAACCAAACTTGGGTGCTAACCAAATTTGTTTTAGATAAGATCTGTAGTGTTGCAGAAAAGACTTTTAACCAGTTACCAACAGTTGAAGCCAAGGGTAGTTATATTAATATCAAGCAGTGTGCCTCAGAGAATTTTTTGCAGTTTGTCTGTGGGAGTCCAGGGTGTTCCCCTGGCTTCCCTGGATGCCTCGAGACCCCCCGGGCAGGGGTCTCAGAGGCCTTGGCACAGTACCCAGGACCCCTGTGGGCTGGATTTAAGCCCCCGGGAAAAATTACTGTCAGTGCAGGAAGAATTACAACTCACAAAAAGTAAGTAGAGTATACATTAGTTTGTTAGAAGATAGAAAAGTGAATTTTTAGAAGTGTTTATATTAGGGGGTTTAAAGCTAAGATGGAGGATTTTGGACATGGTATGTCTTTTCTTTCTTCTTCTTCTTCATGCCGTCCATCTTTGGGCCAGGATGGCGCCGCTGGATTGGTTTGGCAGAAAGTTGGACAGTGTAATAAAGGTGTCATGTATTGGAAAGTAATTGTAAACATTAGGTATGTAATTTATAGTATAAAAGATAAGTCCTGCCCCAAGGGCAGGCAGCGTGCCTTGGATCAACTAGCTAGTCGGACCTCTGTTAGTCAGAAAAAGAATTCTTTAGATAAGAAAGAATAACCTTGGAAACCTCAGAAAACAGCTTCTGCCTTTTCTTCAGCACTCGGGCTGGGAAGAACACGGACTCTAAACCACCAAATGTTACGCTGTGAGGGATCTCAGGCATAAAGAGACCCCACAGGCAGTGACAAATGGAAGTCTTCATGCACAAATAGAGAGACAAGTCAAAGATCCAGTGGCACAGGCAGTGTTAATTAAGGAGGTGGCTCAGAGGAATGCCAACGAAGCCTGCCCATCAACCCTCTACCTAGGCTAGCACAGATTATAGAGGCCTGTGCTAATAAAGCAGAACTGTTCTGTGCACTGTGGACACTGCTGGAGGCCTAGGAAAATTTCAGACAGGCCTTTTCCCAGGTTCTGAGCTTCTCTCCCAGGACGTGACACTTTCCCAGCTCTGGCCAGGATTCTTTCCCAGGATGATAGCTTTCTTACAGACAGAAAGGAATTAATAACATAGATTAGCACCTGGTGTTTACTGTGGGACAGTGCGTGATGTACGTGACATGGGATGTTTTCTCCTGTTACCTAATGAACTACTGTCCTGTCTGAGATTCATGAACCATCCTATAAATATAGGTCAGGTTTTCAATTGTTGGAGTCAGTGACTTGGGGGATTCTCTGAATTCTTCAGGGAGGAATCAAAGTGCAGGGGTTGAATAAAACCTTTAGATGGGTTGAAGATTATTAAGCCACTCATACATAAGGTAGAAGTTTAAGTGTAAGTTTTAGGATAAGTAAATAAGTCAGTAAGTTTTAGTGCCAGCTCTAATGCTTTTAGTAAGTAAAAGGTTTAGATGCTAGAGTAGCAGTGTGAGTTCTAGTGAAGATTGAAAAACATACTGGTGCTTTTAGTAGAGGCTCCAGGACCATGGTTGTAGACAGTACTTAGACATAATAGAGCTATAGTAAGAATATTGCTTACATTTTTCAGATAGAACAAGATAGGTCGTATGCGTAGTTTATACGTAACTTAGCGTGTTAAGAAACTAGAATTCTAATAGGTTAAGGAGTGGTGGTCCGAGTTTGCATCTTAGCTTGTTAGGAAAATCCTATATAAGAGTACATATTGGAGAGAGTTGGTGCTTTTTAGCCATCTGCTTATTGCCACTTCCATTTGCCAGTTGCTTTTGCCATTGCTTTTCTGCCTGCCTTTTGAGACTGATGTACTTTGCAATAAGGTGTGCTTTGTAATAAATAACCTTTTTAGTAACTATTAGCTGCTTCGCTTACTTAAGATAACCCGAGGAAGTAGAAGCCAAGAGCTCCGGAGGTCAATAACCTCACAACTTGTTCCCTCAGCTTCTGGATGTTTGCGTGGATAGATTCTGAGTGTGAAGAAAGGTTGAAGCAGCACATCCCTTCAAAGTCCTGTCAGCCATGTCCGTGGGCAAGCAGTAAAAAGTCAATTGCCGCTCAGTTTTGCAGTGACGTGTGCCTGGTAGTTTCAGTATCACTAAGCAGGTCACTGAGTGCAGCAGAGGTGGCATTGGCCTGCTTACTATGCCAACATTGCAGGTGAGAAAGCTCACCAAGAGCCTTGGCTGCGGCCACCCAAGGTAAAAATAATGAGACCGCAACTCTCTTTCCTTTATTCCAATTAGTAACTTGGCTTTTGCAATGCTCGTCAAATTCGGTATATGATCTCTTTTGGTGTGCCAATTTCCCTTTTTGTTTCCAATTTTGAAGTAAAGTTATGTTTGGGGTGAGGGTAGTAAGCCTGCCAAGGCTACAAGGACCCCCTTGGAGGCATGAGGGGATCCTGGCCCATAACCGGTCTCCACAGATAAGAAACACTCCCTGAGGCAACACCTTGGGATGGAGTGAGGATGAAGAAAGTGTATGACTGGTGTAATTGCACCAATTTGGAGGATTATAAATTCTGTTAATTGGTGTTACATCTTTTTTATGGGTGGACCTAATAAGGTCAAGGTGGGTCAAGTGTTGGCCAGGATGTCTACAATAAAATTACACACAATATACAGCTTTGGAGGACCCCAACAGATCTAATTCCTGGGGTTCCTCTAGTGCTTGCGGCAGAATCTTGGTCCACTTGTCCCAAGTGTCTACTGGATTTTGTTTCTTACCTGTATACGGGTATTCATTTGCTGCTAAAGGAATCTCTACCAGGCACGTCAAAAACAGGTTGTCTAGGCTGCCCATGGACAGGCATAGATTGTCTTGTAAAGTCTTGGCCAGTGTGATCCAGATGTTCTGATTGGGCTGAGGGACAATCCATGCACTAGCTGATGGGAAGGTGAGGAGCATCAAAAATTTTATACTGAGCAGTTAGAGGTTCCCTGTTGCTGAAGACATGGCAGGATACTTAGGGATGAAGAGCTGATCTGTGAGTTTGAAAAAATGGATATTTAGACTTGTATAACTTTAACAGCCTCTCATATCTTCTCATCCCATTCCCTCAGTTTATACCAAGTAGAAGGGGCGTGGGAAGAAAGAGGGAATAACAGTACAACAAACTATAAAGACATAACAATATAACAATTTAAAGAGGGGTAACAGTGCAACAAAATCTGTGAGTAAAACCTAATGGAGAGTCTCATAATTCTAGTTGGTGGAGCAGTGGAGAGTCATCTTCCTTTTTGATGAATATCTGCATTTACTTTTCTTTTCTTTCTTCTCTTCCACGCCACCCGAGCCTGGTCTCTTTGCTCTCTTTGAGGTTCTGGAGAAGCGTCTCTGGGTGCTGCATTTGGCAGTTCAATGTATGGCTTGATATTCTTGCCTGGAATCCACCTTGGGCCAGATCCTGTAGACACCCAAGCATACCCTCTCCCCCAGGTTATTAATGGAAAGAGGCCCATTGTTTGCTTGGACTTGGGGTCCTTGATCAGCACAGGTGGCTTGTCTGTGAGCTGAGCTCTGATAGTGTTTGGGAAGTGCCTGACTATGGGGGGATTTGGCTCCATAAATGAATTATTAAGAAAATTGATTACGTAAAGGGCCTTACATAATCTTCCTATACTCTATAGTGTTTTAATCCCCCCACGCTGCTGATCAAGGATTCTCTTGAGGTGCGGTGAGCCCTCTCTACAATAGATTGCCCTGTTGGGGAGTGAGGTATGCCAGTGGTGTGTTTCACCCCCTATTGATTTAAGAATTGCTTGAATTTTTGGGAGGCGTAAGCAGGACCATTGTCCGTCTTCATAGCTTGGGGAATGTCCGGGGTGGAAAACGCTAGGAGAAAATGTTTGATAACATCTTTGGCCTTTTCTCCTGCATGGGCCGATGCAAATACAGCTCCAGAGAACATATCTATAGACACATGGATATATTTAAGTCTCCCAAAGGAAGCATAATGGGTAACGATTGTTTGCCACTGTTGTAAACTCTCGAGGCCTCGGGGATTAACCCCGGTCCCCATAGATGGCATAGCAAAGTCCTGGCAATTGGGACACGAACCCACAATTGCTCTTGCCTGTTCCCTTGTGATTTTAAACATACGAACAAGGGCTGGCACATTCTGGTGGAAAAACTGGTGGCTCAACTTTGCCTGATTGAAGATGTCTGGCAGGATGGTCTGCACTGCCATGGCCAAAGCATCTGCCCTCCAGTTGCTCTCTGTAATTGGTCCTGAGAGGTCGGTGTGTGACCTCATATGCATAATGTGATATGGTTGCTCTCAGTGGGAGAGGAGATAGACTAGCTTCAAGAGCAAGCTACATAAATTTGAATTTGGCATCTCTTTTAATAATGTTCTGCTCTTTCAGCTATCCTAGCAACATAGGCTGAATCAGTAACCAGATTCAAGGGTTGTTTGAACTTCTCAAAGGCTCTGACAACAGCTGCTAATTCTGCAATTTGTGGGGATCCCTGAACGATCTGAACATCAGACTCCCACTCCTGAGTGTCAGGATTTTTCCAAGTCATGACTGACTTGTGGGATCCTCTGGAGCCATCATTAAAAACAGTCAGTGCCTTTAAAGGAGCTTGACTCTTTAATGATTTTGGGACCAAATTAAAACACACATTAAATAGTTTATGTTTTGGTAGGTGGATAGAGATTTGACCTGGATAGCTGTCAAGAGCAAAATTGGAGGTGTTCATTGGTCTGGAGCAAAGCTTCCAGACTACCTAATGTCAATGGAAGGTAAATGCATGTGAACTCACACCCCACTAGGGTCCTGAGGTGTGCTCTGGCTTTCATAATGAGCTGAGCCATCAGCTCCTGGGGTGTTGTGATAGTCTTATTTGGTTGGTGTGATTGGAACACCCACTCTATGATTAAAAGCTGGTCTCTCAGAGTTGGGTCCCACTGGAAAATGAGCCCATGAAACTTGGGTGACTTACCTAAGACGACAAATTGGAAAGGCAGGGTAGGATCAGCACGGTAGGCTTGTCTCGTGGACAGTACCTCCGATACCTTTTGGATTGCTCCCTGGGCTTCCAGTGTGATAGTTCGTGGTGAGTCAAGGTCATCGCAGCCTCGCAGGAGGTTGAAAAGATATGTGAGGTCCTCCGTCGTGATCCCTAGCAGTGGACGAACCCAGTTTATGCTCCCATATAGCTGATGTAGGTCTCTCAGGGTTCTCAGGTTGTCCTTGATGGTGAGCTGCTGGGGTACGATGGCCCTTTCGCCGATCCAGAGTCCAAGGTAGGCCCACAGGCAGGTGTGCTGAATCTTCTCTGTAACAATTTCAAATCCTGCTCCTTCAATGGCTTAAATAGTCTTTTTGAGAACAATCTCCAAATAATAGTCAGTCTCGGTGCATATTAAAATATCATCCATATAGTGAAAAACTGTAGCATCAGGGAATTTTTTTCTGATGGGCGAGAGAATGTGGGCAACAAACATTTGGCAGATAGATGAAGAATTTTTCATCCCTTGGGATCCCTTGGGAACTCGCCATTGATACCTTTTTAGAGGGGCTTGTTTATTGATTGATAGGACGAAAAATGCAAATCTTGGCGCATCTCAGGGATGGAGAGGAATGCTAAAAAAGCAATCTCTGATATCAATGACTGCCAGTTTCCAATCTCTCGGGAGTATTAAGGGTGAGGGTAGGCTGGGCTGCAGAGAGCCCATGTACTCAATGACCTCATTGATCTTCCTGATGTCTTGCAGGAGCCTCCACCTATCTTTGCCTGGTTTATGAATGACAAAGACAGGAGTATTCCAAGGGCTAGTGGATGGTACTATGTGGCCTTTGGACAACTGCTCTTCCATGAGGGACTCAAGCGCCTTTACTTCTGAAAGGGGCCACTGGTCCGACCACACTGGTTCATCAGTTTTCCATATAAGTGGTGAGGTGCTTCACGTGGCCCCAACTAGAAATCCCACAGTGATGAGGGGATTTCCAGCCTTGCTCCCCATTGAGACAATAGGTCCCTTCCCCATAAGGTGATAGGTGCCCTTACCACGAAAGGTCTTACTGTGGCAACTTGGCCCTCAGGACCTTCAATAAGGATTGTCCGTTTGCTCCGCATCTGCATAGAGGTGGCAGCTCCTCCAATCCCAGAGATGACTCCATTGGCTGGCACCGGTTCTCAGCCCTGTGGCCAATTAGAGTGGGCAATGATGGTCATGTCTGCTCCGGTGTCTGCCACTCCTGGAAGATAAACTTTGTCCCCTTTATTAAACAAGCCACACTCTATAAGAAGTCTGTCTTGGCCCACAATCTCTACCCAAAAAACCATAGGGTTTTCCGGAAAAACGTCAGTCCAGGTGGGTATGAGAAAAGCATGGGCAATAGGTGTGCCTTTAGACAAAAAACCAAGGTGGGTCTACACATAAGACAGTCACAGTAATCTCATCCCTTGGTCCCACAGTTTGGACTTCCGGAAGTACCTGTAAACTGTCCAGTCCGTTAATAGAGTCCCCTATGATTAAAATATCCCTTGGTCCATCAGAAAGTCCAAATTTACCAGTTGGAATTTGGTAGATCACCTGGTCATCAAACTGGATGGAAAGGGCGCTTGCCAGCATGCATCGTGTCCCTGCCTGAACCTGTTGGTAGGCCTCGGAGAATCGGCGTCCCTTCTCATAGTAGGTGTCATCATAGACGATCTCTTGGCACCTCAGCTCTCTGAGGTAGTGGGGAAAGAGGGACAGAACAGCTTGGCATTTGGTGTCATAGTGTGGGGCCACCCCACGCTTGGCTGGAAGTTTCCCTGGTGCCGCTGGTAAGACGGATGATGCTGGACCTGCTGGTGATATTGAAACTGGGGACAATGTTTAAAATGTTCCTTACAGTCTTGGCATGCAGTGGAGGAACAACCAGTAGAGGGATGTTTCTGCAAAAAGTCTTTATCACATTCCACCCGGAGGTGAACCAGTTCACCGCACTTAAAGCATCTCATATTTTGTTTATTCTGTGCCACAAAAGCTTCAGCTACTCCTTTACTGACTGTCAGGGCTACTATATGTTCTGTAGTTGTGAGGCAAGTACAGACTTCCACCATTTGCTGAATTGTGGGTTCGGGGTCTGGAGGGAGTACTCTTATAATTTTCTTGCATTCTGGATTCGCATTGGACACTGCTAGCTTGCTGAACAGCTCCTCTCTAGCCCTTTGGCAATTGATTTGCTTATCAATAGTGTCTTTTAGTCTGTCTATGAATTTAATAAGCGTCCCATCAATGCCCTGGCAAATGTCAGAGAAACTTTGTTGTGGGGTGGTACCATCCGATGTTTGGAATAAAGCATTCTGGGCAGCATTTTTAATGTCCTCTAGAACAGCTCTGGGGATATATTGTGCCTCCTCTTGTAGCTTTTTGAAATCGTCATCTTCACTTAATAGCTCTACAGTCAAATGGGCGGGTCCATCCTCACTTCTGTAATTATTTAATAATGCTTTTAGTTGTTTTTTCCAAATAGATTTCCACAGGAGAAGCTCCGTGGGTGAGAGGAGGAGGGACATAACATGTCAAAGATCATGTGGCACGAGGACATGGGCCAAGAAAGTAACTTGTAAAAAGTTTTTAAATAGGGTGATCTCCTCCCATAATCTTTACATGCTTTACATAATTCTTTAAGTTCCCCGTATGGAATTGACTCCCACTTAGGGTTCCTCCCTCTTTTAAATATAACTGGGGCT
The DNA here is from genome assembly GCA_026413545.1 of Cichladusa arquata. Lineage (NCBI taxonomy): Eukaryota > Metazoa > Chordata > Aves > Passeriformes > Muscicapidae > Cichladusa > Cichladusa arquata. The sequence continues at coordinate 510,535 of JAOTQP010001208.1, forward strand.
GCTAGGATTTACAGCTTTCCAGCTATATCCCAATCACCCTCCCGAGCTTCTTGCTTTCGTACATCTGTCCAGTGATCTCCAGAATCACTATCTGAATCTGAGGAGTCACTGCCCGCCTCCAGAGAGGAGGGAGATGTGCTGGCATGGGCATGAGAGCTCTTGCTGACTGGCAAAACCTGATGCTCAGGGTCTTTGGTATCCAAGATGGCTACCTTCTGGTCAGCTTCACTTCCGGTTCCTACGCTGGAAGCGTGGGAACCAGGAGTGGCCAGATCAGAGGAGGCAGGAGCTGCGCAAAGGAGGGGCTTCCTGATGGAAGGGGAGGGGTCCAATGTGGGGGTGGAACCTGGCACGTGGGCAGAACCTGGTGCGTGGGCAGAACTTGATGGAGGGATGGAACCCGACAGAGGGGCAGGAGAGGGGAAGGGAGAAGGAGGATCACAGGCACCATTTTGTGTGGAGGCCGATGGGCCTGCCACAGCTCTGCCTGCAGCCCTGCCCTGGAGGGATGTCCCTTGAATGGGCTATGATTAACTTAACCCTCCTGGAAAGATGCTCCTTAGGTTGGCACATCTTCCCTTATCATGGTGAACTATCCCCAAAGGCTTCAGTGATCCCACCATGCCTTAGTACCCATGTTAATCCTTCGTAACCCATTGGTCTGTCGCCCTTGGTACCACTCTTGTTCTCCCCCATAAAAATCCCAGTTTTCCCCCCAAGTCTCTTGGGAGCTGTCGTCCCTGGCCCCCTTCACACAGCTGCTGGATAATAAAGGAATCTTTGTGGAATCACCATACGATGCTTCTGTCTCTCTGTCCCTGAGATGGCCTGGGATAGCCTCACAAGCAGAGCTGAAATCACTGAGCTGATCTCACTGAGAGCTGATCACTTGTGGCCACAGGCCACCGCTTGCTGAGGTTTATCCGGCAGCTAGGAGACCTGCCAGAAGACCCCCTTAGAAGGCAGTCCCTTGTGGGACCCTCTCTCTGGGAAGGTTTGCAGCTTCCCGGGTCGGAACATCGGACCTCCATGGACTCCCCTAGGAGCCTACAATTTTGGCGCCAGAGGCAGGAAAATTTCGTGTAAGAACATTCAAAATGACAGATCTGCCCACGAGGCTGGTGCCATTTTGAGCCATAGAACTCAATGGGGGAACTGGGCACATGGGCATAGGAAAGAGGGTTAGGTTGGAGCCCAGGGTGGCAGGGCCAGTGCCATCCTGAGAAGGGGATAGGAGAGGACCAGAGATGGCAGAAGGCAGGTAGCTCTCCTGCGCTTTTAGGCAGTTTCCATCTCTAGACCTGTCCTGAAGGGACAAGGGAACAGGGATGCAGGGGAAGAACACAATTACTGGGGTACCAAACTCTTAACCTTCTCCAAACTCCCCCCCAAACCCACAATCACTTCATAAAGAGAATGAAAAATCGGATAAAACTTCCCAACCCAAAAATCTCCCTCAGATTGTAAAATACATAACTTTTCCCCAACTTTGTCTAAAAACTCAACTGAGAAAACCAAAATACTTAAAAATCCAGTGAACAAAAGCCATTAAATCCCTCTTAGAAAACCCAACACCGTTTTTAACAAGGGTATCATAAACTTGGAAATAAACTTCCCACTGCGAGGTAGTGAATTTTGCTCCCATCTCATTCTATCTCCCTCCCACGAGATAAAAATGCAGAAATAAAACAAATACGTGACCTTCACCGAAGCATACTCACCACACCAGTAGGCCAAAAGAAAAATTCCATGGGGGGTTTCACAGAAGCAACCGATCCTTGACAGTGGAGGGTCGCCGGCCACTCCCTCAGAAAAGTCTCCCAGAAAATTGAGGTTGTTTTCCCTCGGAGAATTGAAACACCTGAATGCAGCTTTTGTCCAGTGGCAGCAGCCACTGGAAACGCTATCATGGAGCCTACAGGAGGCCCACACATTCGAGCGCCAATTTGTAGCAGCGTGGAAGTAGATGGTGATTGCTGCTACCTCTCTGAAAGCATCTTCTGAGGAAGCCGCTCGGACAGGCACAGACAGTCACTGAATCCACACTCACACACACCACAGATAGGTCAGCGAAGAATGATGGGAAGGGTCTTCTGTACAGAATTCCAGCAAGGTTTATTGCAGTCACGCTGAAGGAGTCCAGTGACAAAAGATAGAAATCAATGCAGTGTCCCAGGTTAAGCATGGGGTCAGGGGACAATGGTCTGCAGGCACAGGGGCAGTACAAGGGCAGGGCAAAGGGCAATGACCTACACGGAACTGAGGTAGATTAACATAGTGCTGGAGAGCACCATGGGGGAATCCTTTTTGTCTCACTCCAAGTAGTGAGGCATTCTTGAAGCCTGTGGCAAATTCTTCCAGGGCATTACCCTAGAAGTTCCCCTGATGGGCTCAAGGGCCTCCACAAATTTTTATCATAGATGAGTCCATGTTCCTAATGTTCAACATGCACGAGGCACTGCAGTGGGTCTGTAGAGAGAGGAAACCCCTTAAACAGGGAAACTTGATAACACAGGAAAAAAACCGACACACACCAATTACAGGGGCTGCAAATCTTTCTGCTGAAACTTCAGCATCCCTGGAACACAACCTGTTGCATCAGACCCCTTGTTAGGGGTAAAAATGAGACACAGACTCTCATTCAACAACATTAAAAGGATACCGGTTTATTCTTCTTTACAGCTTAGCCATCATGATTCTGACTACAGCAAGCTCCCACTGTAGGGTCCAACTGCAGACTCTGACTGCTGGCTATATCCTGCTGTACGATGACTGCAAGTATGAGTCTGCAGACTCTGACCCCAGGCTTTCACCTAGCTCGACTATGACTGCAGGCTCCAACAGCAGGCTCTAATTCCATCAGATCCAGATTGACCTCGCAGCAGATCTTTTACAGCAGCAACTCTTTTCTTTGTTTTGTTCTTCTTCGTATCTCTCTGAATCATTCCTTCTCCTCAGGGCTCCTCTACCTCCTCAAGGCTCGTCTACATCGTCAGGGCCTCCTTTCTCCAGGCCCACTGCCTCCAAGAGCTTCTCTGACCAGCTGTCCTGGTTTGAAGGACAGGTGTCTGCCAATAAAGGCAGAAGCTCCTCTTTGAAATAGAGAATTTAATTCCGCTCCCTCCCAAGTATTATAATTGTTTGAATTAAGGACTCTAAGGCAGAGATAAGGGGGTAGGAGTAACAGCTCTTTGCTAATATATCTAACTGTACAAACAGAAACAACAGCAGCTATGAAAAATTACAAACAAAACAGAACAAATAACTCAGTTCTAGTCCTTTCTTTCAGCCGCAGGCACACTCTCTCTGCGTTTGGTCCCGGTGGTGAAGACGGGGCAGAGCCCGCACAGCTGCGGAGGTGGCAGGAGTGGAGGGGCGGGGGTGGCAGCGGCCGCGCTGTGTCTCGGGTGGGAGCAGGCTGGAGGGGGCAGCTCCTCGCTCACCGTTTCGGTCCTGGTGGTTAGCTGTGTCCTCAAAGGCAGGAGGCTGGAGCTGAGCAGATGCAGGGCGGTCCGATCACAGAGCGCCTGGCTCCCCTACATTTTTCACCACGTTGGCAGTCCCCCTCCTCCGAGCTCGCCGGAAGCCTGAGCAGCCCCCTCCCGGAAGCCAGCCCCCCACCTACCCATTTGTCTAGAGTTGTCAAAAGAGCATGGGTGCAACCCGGCAGGCCCTGTTAGCATGATAACGGGAAAAAATCTTTAAACTGAGACAGTAAGAGAACAAAAACCCAACCCCCAACACCAGCCAACCCATCCCTTTTATCACATTTATCTTTATTAGTCACAGCTGTGACCCATTAAGGGCAAGGCTACTCCTCTTCTTTAGTAGTTAGTACAACTGAGACTTATCAGGGGCAAAGTCGCCTGTAATCTCTTCTACACCTACAACAACTCATACTTTGTTTATATTTTTCGCACAAACCGTCCAAGCAACTGTCAATCTGACCTTCTGACTGCAGTTCAGCACTTTAAGGCCTGTGGCTTCTTTCTTACCACTCCCAGCTTGTGGTACACCTTAATGAAGAGGGAATGGTAAGACCCTCCATGTAAGGTGGTACTTTTGGAGCAGCTGATCAGTAGGTCCCAAATGCCATGTTGGCTACATGTTCCCTTGAGCCTTGCAGGGGACTGAAGCCATCCTGTCATTTGTTTTGCCAGATGAGAAGGCTTGGGAAGGACTGAGGAGGTTGGGAGACAAAGTACAAAGGTACTCGTTTTTTAATACACTCTGAATTTGCTCGCTTTCAGTCTCTGACAGAATGGGCTGCCCTTGTCAAAAAAACAGTTCAAGCACTGTGTTCCTGGCATCTCTTCGTTTATTAATCCATTTATTCAACCTTGAAAGCACCTTAAATTGAGAATTATCCTGATCTTCCATTCAGAAGATGACAGGATGAGTGCAGCTATGGCTAGGAAGAACTAACAGAACAGTGTGAAACCATTCACACAGTGCTGTCTTGTAACAGTGGTGGGTGTTTTTGCACCACTTAATTAGTGGTTTGTCTCAGTCTCTTCTGCCTTTATTCAGAACCAGGATTAACAAATACACGAAGGAAATGGACTTTCTCATGTTCGGGATTGGTTGTTTATTAAATCTTATCAAAAAGTACAGAGCGTTCAACAGCACTTCTAGCTACCTGCTAGAAGCGAGGAAAATGGAGCAAGATCCAGCTGCTACAAGGTCTCTTAAAGCTAAACAGTCCAATAGAGAATTAACACCTATATTATTTATCCTTTTAA
>JAOTQP010001208.1:733130-752660 GCA_026413545.1 Cichladusa arquata
AGGATATCTCCCACAGAGATAAGAATCACTGCCCCACCTGGTTTCAGCAGATGGTGATAGAATACAGACTTTTGGGCTCATCTTTACATTGTAACCTAGGATATCTTGCTATTGTTTTCTTCATATAAGAAGGTGTAGGGAAAAAATTAGGCATTGGGTAATAAAGGAAGAATGTTGTAGTTCATGCATTTATGTTTTAATATCCAGGCTTGTGGATTATTTTGCTGCAGAGCTGGCCTCCAGAGCAAATGGGATTGTAAGAAATGTCCTGACTCCAGGTGACACTTGTCTGAGAAAACCCTTATGTCAAAGTTTGTCCTTGTCAGGGAGAGAAACAGCCAATCCACCACATCCCCCCAATATCCAGAACCCTGCAGGCTCAGCTGGGGTCTCTGTGTTCCCACAGCCAGCAGCTCTGCCCCGCTCATCGTGCTGGAGAGCTGGAGGCTGGGGAGATCTGGGTGACCTGCAGCTCAGCCAGGTGGTACCCATGGCCTCAGGTGCTGCGGCAAGATTCCTGTGAGTGGCAGCTCCCATCCCACTGGGAAGACACTCCCCTGGATGAGAACAGGCTCTTTGCAGTGGAGAGCAGCATCATCCTCAGCAGAGGTGTGATCCAGGAACGCTCCTGCTCACTGCAGCGTGTCCTGCACAGACGGGGCACGGCTCAGCCCTCCAGGGATCAAGTGAGCCTGGCACAGGGCATCGGCCCACTGGCGGCTCAGCACACGGCCATTTCCATTCCATTCCCATTCCCATTTCCATTTCCATTCCATTCCCATTCCCATTTCCATTTCCATTTCATTTCCATTCCCATTCCCAATCCCATTCCCATTCCAATTCCCATTCCCATTTCCATTCCCAGTTCCATTTCCATTTCCATTTCCATTTCCATTTCCATTCCATTTCCATTCCCATTCCCATTTCCATTTCCATTTCCATTTCCATTTCCATTTCCATTTCCGTTTCCATTTCCATTCCATTCCCGTTTCCATTTCCATTCCCATTCCCATTTCCATTTCCATTTCCATTTCCATTTCCATTTCCATTCCCATTCCCATTTCCATTCCATTCCCATTTCCATTTCCATTTCCATTTCCATTTCCATTTCCATTTCCATTTCCATTCCCATTTCCATTTCCATTCCATTTCCATTCCATTTCCATTTCCATTCCATTTCCATTTCCATTTCCATTTCCATTTCCATTTCCATTTCCATTTCCATTTCCATTTCCATTCCCATTCCCATTCCCATTCCCATTCCCATTTTCATTCCATTCCCATTTCCATTTCCATTCCCATTTCCATTTCCATTTCCATTTCCATTCCCATTTCCATTTCCATTCCATTCCCATTCCCATTCCCATTTTCATTCCATTTCCATTCCCATTTCCATTTCCATTCCATTTCCATTTCCATTTCCATTTCCATTTCCATTTCCATTCCCATTCCATTCCCATTTCCATTTCCATTCCCATTTCCATTTCCATTCCATTCCCATTCCCATTCCCATTCCCATTCCCATTCCCATTCCCATTTCTATTCCATTTCCATTTCCATTCTGTTTCCATCTCTGTGTGCAAACAACTCTAGTTTTGGTAGGGTTTGCAGCTGTGCTCCTAAATCCATCCAACAGCCCTCAGTGTGGCAGAGTTCCTGCAGTCACCTGGCTGAAATAAACACTGGAACTAAATGAAAAAGGGAAAACCAACCGATGCCCTTAATCTCCCCCAGTATGATATCCTGTCCTACAGGTTTAGTATGAGAAATAAATCCCTGTGTCTCATTTTAGTACCTGCAGATATTGATGTTTTTTAATTTTCCCTTGTGTCACAGGAAAGTTCCTTTTTCATTGGATGATTGATTTGGGGCTGGAAATTCATCAGAGCCGAGATGCAGTGGTGAACTGGACTAAGCATACACCAAAATGCACTGCAGCAGCACATGCTTTTCTGTCTTCTTGTACTTTGGGAATGAACAAGACTTGGGGACTTTATTTTCCTGGGGAGTCATTACCTTTCTCCTGGTGATACTGCTCTGCACTGGAGTGTTGATGTGGATGTACATATTACCCTATTTCTGATCCCCTGTTGACTAATGAAATATAATACTTGTTTTTCCTGAAGGAGGATAAACCATGATGGAACTAGAAATAATGTTGTTAGAAATCCATCTTCCATTTGAAAATCCCCCAAAATGCAGACAAAACATCATCAGCCACAGAGAAGTGCTTAATTGACAAAATGTGGGGGTACATTTTGTCATTTTTGGCCAGTTTTTGAAGTATAGTGAGGAGCTGATTTTCATTCTCAATGGCATTCAGATGGAATGACCATGTATGAAATAGAAATAATCTCTTTCCTATTGCTAGTCTCAGAGTAACCTCCCCTTTGAGGATTTCATTCTTCAGATCCTTTTTCCCTGATGCCCATCCTTGGATGATTGCCACAGGCCTGGTCCCAGCTGCTGTGGCCGCTTTCCTTTATACCACTGTTTATCTATTTAAAATGAAAGGTACCATCCTGGTCTGAGGACTGGGGAAGGAGCTGGGTTTTCCTACTGAGCCACCTCTGGTCCTGACTGATACGAGGGGTTGAGAAACACCCAGAGGGAACCAGGGTTTTGTTCCAATGCTTGGGGCATACGTTTGGTGCCAGGAAGTTTAAAGACCCAGGGACTTTAACTTCTGTCAGGAAAAGAAAGGTTTCTTCTCTAGCAAGAAGGCAAGGAACAAAGTTGGCATTAAAGCCACATAATTCACTCCTCTGCCCCAGCATGGAAATGCAGCAATAATTTGCCTTGCCCTGTAAAGAAGCTCTGACAGGGCCTCCTTTCCTTCTGGCTCTGATGGGAGGTGACACAGAGGATTGAAGGAAACTGAAATCCTCTCTTTCTTACGGGAGGTGGGGCTGGAGGGTCATGTGGGCACTGAGGCACATCCTGACCCTGTGGCCTTTCTGTCATATGGGTGGTTGTAACCTAATCAGTGCTTGTTGGAAGGGATGATTTTTAAAAATATTTGCATTTCTTTCTTTTCTTCATGGGAGAGCATCAGAAAAAAATAGGTAAGTTTACTTTCCATTTTCCAGAAATTGGAGAATTCTTCAAATAGGAGAATTCAGGGGTTGCATTTCTGGGGGACATTTGGGATGGAAATGGTTTGGATACATACAATTATGCAATTAATTTGAATTAATTAATTTTGTAATTTTAAGAACAATCATTGCAGAACCACAGAAAGTGTGAACAGATGTACCCACAGTGAGCTTTGCTTTTCAAAGTGCTCTCAAGATTCTTCCTTCCCAAGGCCAGAGGAAGCTTTGGGGTAGTGCATTTTGTTTTGCAGGGGCCTCAGATTTCTCAGCACTGCAGAGCTCAGGCACAGGGCAGTTATGTACCTTGGCAGGTGCCATTTAACCCTGTTCTTCCCTTGATGAGGCAAATCTGCCCCTTCAACTGCCCTGAGCTGGAGGCCAAGCTCAGGTCTCCAGAAGGGTGGTGCTGATCCCTGCACGTGGCAGGGTTAGGGAGGGTGGGCAAGATCCCCAAAGTCTTGAGAAGAAAGGCCCTGAGGAGTTCCTGGGCTGAAGCTTCTGTCTCATGAGCAATTTCAGCCTCCTCTCTACCCCCACAAACCTATCATGGGAAAAATGCATCAGATTGGTGATGATGCTCTGGTCTGGTTTTGTTTTCCAGGAGCGCAAACAGCAGCACTGTGTAAGTCTCATTCCCTGTCTCCTTGGCAAAATCTTCTGTGAAAAATTCCAGGCTTTTTCATTCATACTCCCATTCTCCCAGATATTATCCTTTGCTATTCTCTGGCTGTTGCATCCCAAGCGTTAGTGGGGGATGCTGTGGTCCAGAGGCCTTGGGAGGAAACGCCCCTTTACAAACTTGGAGGAATCCTCTCCCCCAATTCTCTGTAGTTGTATGTTAATGTACACAGCTACCTCATCCTTTTTCCACACCCCACTTCTAGAATGTTCCCCGTTTCTATTGGTCCCCATTTCTAGTCACCCCTCCCTTAGATCCCAGCTGGTTGTCACCCCTCACTCCTGCCCCTGTCCCCTCAGTTCTGATGCTCTGCCTTTCACTATCCCAAATACAATCCTGGACCCTCCTCAGGTCTTGGTTCCTTGTCCCTGGTTCCCTCCTGTGTGAGGTCAATAAACTCCACAGGAATACCATCCAAAGCACTCCTCCTGCCATTATTTGCCAGCCCTCAAGGCCATGGTGGTGTGTGAGTGTCTGTGCTCAGGGCTGTGCCTGTCCTGTGGACACAACGCTCTCAGGAAGGCGCCACATCTGGCCTTGTAATCATGTGAAAATTCACCCCAAACAGTCATTAGATTTTTTCCCTGAGTAGTTGTCAATGCTTTCTGACACCCCTTCAATTTAAGTATTGAAATTCTGAACAAGTTTTTTTTTTTTTAAGGGAAGATTACAGAAATCTAATTTTTTAAAAAATTTCCTATAAAAATACAGCTCGTTTGATCAGTAAGAAATTTTAAAAAACCAAACTTGCTTGAGCAAGTTTACTTGTTTGTTTACTTGCAGAATTCCCAAGGAATAGAGCTTTGGCTATTAAAAATTAACTCTTGGTAAATTGGTGCCAGTGAAGGGGGGAAAATGATTGGGGGAAACTAAACAGAGGTCATCTGTCCTTGCAATCAGAGCACAGGACAGTGCATCTGCCTCCTCCATCACAGCCTGTCCTGACCTGTGCAGTCCTGCAGTGGGGTGGGGGTCCCAGGGAAGGGGCTGTGCCACACAGTAACTCATGTGTGTTTGTGTTCCTTGTTCAGGGGACTGCAGTGCAGAAATCAGTGAGTCTCCTCCTCTTCCTTACAAATAATTATTTACAGAGTCTCTGTAGGGTGGTGGGTTTGGTTGAATTTTTTCACTTTTAAGGTGTAAAGTGAACTACAAAAGTGGTTGAGGTTGGGAGGAAGAAGAATGAATTTGAGAATCAAGAGTTAGAGATGATTGGAGATGATGTCTGGGGCTGGGAATGGGGAGTGACAGTGGTGGTACCAGAAGGTTGGGAGTCCTGGTCTGTCACATTGCATATTGCAGCTAGTCTAAAGCTGCAATCTAAAACTCAACCAGCTGTAAGCAGGCAGGTACCTGGGTGAGGGATGATAGGATGGATTTGAACAAATACAAAGAATCACAGCCAGTCTATTGGACCCGAAGTGCAGATGTGTCACGGGCCAAGGAAATGAGTGACTGGGGCTGTAGCCAATCACGTGTATGCCCAGAAAATTAAAACTCTCTATTTAAGGAGTGGTCACAAGAATGAAGTGCTTTTGTCCTTTGTCACACGAATCACAGAGTGTCGTGTGGTTTGTCTCTGACCTGGCACTGACCTGGATCAGCGTTACACTGATCCCCTTGGAAGTGAGGGACCTCTGGAAGAACATTGCCTGCCCCAGATTTGCACAGGACAAGCTGCACCATCCCTGGCAGAGCAGAGCTCCGGGCTGGGCGTGGGACAGGGCTTTGGATGGCTGAGCTGTGGCAGAAACCCACCCTGGGACATGTGCAGGTGGTTACAGGAGAGGGGACACAGGCTATATCCAAATCAGTATCTCACAAGCCACCTGTGCTGGTTTGCCTTCTTTTGCAGAGAAGCAAGCCAAAGAACTTGGTAAGTATCATTCTCTTTCCTATGTGGGAGACTTCCCAGTTGGGCCTTTGTCTCATCTGAGTTTTGCCTGTGTGCCCTGGTTTTGGTTTTCCTTTGGGAAAGGAAGAGATAGCAAATACAGAACTTACTTCAGAAACATTGTTTTCCATTGGTCTCTGTGTGGCTTTATGCTATTCCCTGTAATTATCTATACTGAGAAGAAAATTCCTTCCGTTTTCAAAGTACAAACTGACCAAAAATGTATGTACAAATCAGGACCAGAAACGTGGTTGTGTTTGTAGAAAATAGATGGATCCCTTACATGTAGTCAGACACTGAAGTTTTGAAGCAATACACTGTGAAATGACTTTGACAAAGAAAGCTACTCAGAAAATGAGCAGCAGCGCTGGCATATCATTACCCTGAGATAATCCAGTACAAATGTGTTTGATTATCTCTCTCTCAATTGTGGGGTTTTTTGTTGTTTTGTTGGTTTTTTTTTTTTTTTTTTTTTTGTTTGTGTGTTTGTTTTTTTAAAGCATGGACAAGATATGCAGCTCCTGTAGAAGAAGGTAATTCCAATTTGGTCTTTTAGGGTGCTGAATCATTTTCCCTGCTTCATTCTCCCTTCCTGGCAGTTCCCCTACTGCAGTGTTGCTGGTGGGAGCAGGGGTGGTTCTGCCAACCCTCCCTTTAGCCAAGGAAGTGTAACACTCAGCACTTTGTTCATTTGGTGCTTGCCCCAGTTTCAGGCAAATCTGGAGAGTCCTGGTCCTCAGCGAGCTGTGTCCTCACATTTCACACAGCTGGGGTCTTCAGCCTGAAGATCTGCTGACAATCCTCTTATCTCTCTGCTTTTTTTCTGTTCCTTGCACCAACGTCGTGACCTTGTGCACCTTCCCCTGCCACAGTCTGCCAGTGCTCGTTCCCACCCTGCTGCTTCCTTAGGCAGCCCCAGCCAGGAGCTCCCCTGGGCTGAGCTCTGCCCTGGTGTGTTGGTTCCATCTCACCTGCAGTGAATGTGATTCTGGATCCAGACACAGCCCACTGGGACCTTGTCTGACGATGGCAAAAGCGTGAAACGAGGCGACACACAACAGGACCTCCCTGACACCCCTGAGAGATTTAACCCATGCTGCTGGTGCTGGGCTGGGAGGGTTTCACCTGCAGGGAGACATTACTGGGAGGTGAAGGTGATGGATGCTGGAGGGTGGGCCATGGGGGGGTCTCTACAGAAGACGTGGAAAAGAAAGATGATGCTGAATTTAAGCCAGAGAAAGGCAGCTGGGCAGTGGGGCTGTTGGCAGGGTACTTCCTCTCACCTCTCCTGATCCCACTCTCCTTCCTGAAATCAGTACCCCCAAATGGATCTGGATCTGTCTGGGTTATGAAGAGGGATGAGCAGCATTTTTCAGTGTTGATGAGGGTTTTTCCATCTTCACATTTCCACTAGTATTGTCTGAGAGGAAAAAAAAAATCAGCTTTTTGTTCTATCTGGGTCCTGGGACATCTCAAAATATGACTGTGATGAATGGGAGGGAGTAAGATAAGGCTTTTCTAGATCTTGGTAGTTCATACTCACAGAAGGATTGAAGTTAGAAGGAACCTGTGGAGGTTTCTGTGGCAGCCAGCTGCTCAGAGCTGGGCTAACCTGAGGGCTGCCTTTAGACCTTGTTTGGCTGAGCTGTGTAGGGTTTCCCAGGGTAGAGATCTCATTACATCTATGGACCTCTGTCCAATGCTGCATCTCTCTCAAGGGTCTGAACCAACCCTTTCTCTTTGGTCAGAATTTCTCCAGTTGCATCTCGTGTTGTCAACTCTCCTCCTTGTTCTGTTGAACACAACTTCTACTGGAAAGATGTTCCAGGAACAGGGATTTTTTTAAAAATATACACAATAATATTACTTTGGTGTCATTTGTCTGTATGTGTGTCAGCATCAAGGCTATCTCTGGGCAATGTCTCCTGCTCTTTTCAGCCTGTGGGATTTGCAGGCACTTAGGAGAAAATGGCTCACTGCATCCTGCTGGAGCCAATGAAGTGGTGTCAGCAGGGCAGGTCTGTTGGGGTAAGGAAAGGGTTACAGAAAGAACAGTGACACCAACATCATGTGTCTGAACAAACTACACCAGCTGAACAAGAAACCACTGCAGCCAGAACATGAAGAAATCTGAAACAAAACAGTTTTTCTGCTCTACTGACTTGTGACTTCAGAAAGAATAATAGAAGATGTCAAGAAGACAGATTTATTGTAGAACTGTGATTAGTTTTAAGCTTGCAGCTAAAAATAGCTTTTGGGCTAAGGATATAAATTTGGTGAACTTTGCAAATAAAGTAAATTCACTTGCACCTAGCTTGTGTCTCTTGCCTTCATACGTCCCACAGGTCCATGGCTGTGCTTGCCCCAACACCTGCCAGCAGCACAAACCCTGGGCACGAGTTCCCCTGTGACCTAGCAATGTCCCACACTGTGAGATGGGCAATGCTAGATTATTTTGCTGTAGGGGAACCTGCCCCATGCAAGAGGAGGAGAGCAGTGCATTCTTTCTCAGACATGCTTTCACACCTGATCCTCCAGTCAACTGATGTCCAGCAGGCATGGACCTTCCCAAGGGAAGGCTTCACCCAGACACAGCTGGTAAGGGAGAAGACTCCAGTACAGGTGGTCAGTTGCCAGACCTTTCACCTGGAGGAAAGGTAAACACCTTCATGAGGTGTGCACAGGTTTGGTGATCTGTGTCAGGAACAGGAGAGAGTTAAAAGGCTGTGCAGTGTTAGAGGAGCTGACATGGGGTGGACAACTGGTTTCAGAGCTGTGTTCCTCTGGCAGGCACTGATGACGAGGCACCTCAGAGCTGGTGACCCACAAAAGCAGGGCTGTGCTTCAGTCTCCACCCTCCACCATCACACCAGACCCAGAACTGGCACTTTAACAGCTCTAGACACCCATGAGCAGGGTCTGCAAGGAGAAACTGTACCAGAAGCACACAGGGGACGCTGTGTAAAAGAAATGATGAGTGCTCACATTAACAGAGTGGGTGACTCTGTGAAGGGACCATGAGGCCTTCAGCAGAGAGCCGTGTGAGGTAGCCCACCTTCTGGCAGCTGAGGTCTGAGACATTGTTGAGAGGGTGCCACAGCATCTCAAGAGCACAGACTGCTTCCCACTGCTGCTCTTCCATGTGGCACAAATGACACACAAGCCAGAACTTGGTCAAAGTCAAGAAAGATTACAAAGCCCTGGGGGTCCAAGTGAAAAATATTGGTGCCTGAGTAATCTTTTCCTTCATTTTACCCATAAGAGGAAAGGGGATAACCAGGAATAGATGTATAATGCAAATCAATTTCTGGCTTTTGTGGCTGGTACCATTATGGGGGTTTGACTTTTACAATAACAAAACATTCTTCTGTGACTACAATCTGCTAGGGAGGGATGGGATCCACATGTCTAGAAGAGGTCAGGGAACCTGACAGCAGGCTGGATACCTTGGACAGCTGGGCTTTAAACTGGAGGACTTAGGGGCAGTCAAGTCCAGGAATAAGCCAGGACCCCCAGAGCAGTGGGAAATGTTCCTTTGTGGCTGGCCAAGATGAGAGCAGAAAGCCAACCACGTCGGGTGTGATGGCTGTGGTGTGTCCTCTGGGACCCCTCCTGGGAAGGCTGCCTGCTCCATTCCCTCTGAGCTGCCTGCAGACCAGCACACAGCACGGGCAACAGGCAGGAAGGATTAGAGAGCTGTGTGTGGTCACAGGGCCATGGTCCCACTGCAGTTACAGAGATGTGGTGGGATGGTTTGCATGACTGGAATGCTGGCGTGGATGGCTGCATACTAAGAAAGACAGGTCAGTAAGGCGAGGTGGTGGAGCTGCTCTTTATGTGAGAGAGCAACTGGAATGGATCAAGCTGTGCCCAGGGATGGATGAAGACCAAGGCAAGAGTTTATGGGAAAGCATTTAGGGACTGGCTTTCATGGCCAACAGCTCAGGCAGTGACTGTCCCCCTGCTCTGGGCACTGCTGAGGCCTCACCTAACATCCTGGGGCCAGTTTTGGGCCCCTCATGACAAGAGGACTTTGAGGGGTTGGAGCATGTCCAGAGAAGGGAGCAGAGCTGGGGAAGGCTCCGGAGCACAAGTCTGATGAGAAGCAGCTGAGGAATCTCGAGGGGCTCAGCCTGGAGAAAGGAGTCTTACAGAGGACCTTCTGGCTTCCAGGAAGGGTGGTTCACCTCATTGCAGCCTCACTTTTTGCAGCACCAGGACACCCCAGATGAGATGGTGTCAAAGAGGGGAAATATGGATAAATACCCCAATGCTTCTGCCAATGGAGGCAGGACAGGGAAGATATATGGGCACAAGGGAGTGTCTCCTCATCAGAGGTTGAGCTGTTAAGGAGGTACCTCATCTTTGTACCCATAGACTTAACAGCAACAACTTTGGTGGATGGGAGAACAGTCCAGGGGCTTAGAAACAAAAAATTGTTTAAACTAAGAAACACCTTTAAGATCACTAAGTCCACAAGTCCAACTGTTAACCTAGCACTGTCCAGACCACCACTAAACAGGTCCCCAAGTAGCACATCTGCACATCTTTTAAACCCCTCCAGGGAAGGTGACTTCACCACTGCCCTGGGCAGCCTGTGCCAGTGCCTGACCACGTGTTCCATGAGGGAATGCTCAATGCCTTTCAATTCTTTTGGCAAAGAACAATTCGTGTAGGAGATGAGGCTTGCCCTGAGAATACCCCTTGCCTGATCAGGGTGTCTCTCCTGCCAGGTAACCTTGCTCTGGCTAAGGCATCTGCACTGCAGGGGATGGCAGGCAGGAGCCTGAATCTCCTCTCCCAAGGTGCTTCTGGTGGCACTTTCCCTCCCTGCCTGTGTCTGCCAGGAGCTGCTTCTGGTTCCTACAACTCCTTCCTGGCAGTGTTCACAGACCCCTTCCCACCTGCTGAGTGCTCAGCACTGCTCTGCAAAGACCTCGTTGCAGCAGCAGCTGCCCAGGGACAGGGGTGTGTGCAGGGCCTGAGGAGCAGCACAGCCAAGTCCTAATGAGAGTTGAGGTCTTGGTGCCTTCTCCAAAATGCAGTCTGCCAGCTCAGGAACCAAGAGGAAAAAACACAATGCACAGACTCCTGCCCTTTCATTCAACCTCTGCTTTGATATTCTTCTTCAAAACTGACATTAGAATTGTCCTGAGGATGATGTGGAGCTGTGAACAGCCCTGGCCCATGTAACATCCTCTCAGCCAAAACAGGACTCTGCCCTTCCACCCTGAGCTTCTCCCCAAAGCGCTCTGGGAAGCTCCCTGGGCTGGCTGAGTGCTGACCCTGGCAGGCAGCAGAGTTCCAGACCCTGCTCAGAAGGACAGCCCTGGGCACCCCTGGGTACACACCTAGACTCACACCCTGCCAGCCCAAGGTGCCACACTCTCTGCCCTTTTTGGCCTCCCTGGAGATGTCCCAGGACTCCAGGTCTGACATCTCCTGAAGGGCAGCTGAGCCACACTCAAGAAATCATATTTTAGCTGACTGAAATAATCACCACTCATCCCTCTCTGAAGAGAGGAGAGAGACTGATTCCAAAAGCAGGTTTGTGATGGAAGATGGAAGTCTGCAGAAGGTGTAAATACTTCCCTCTGGTCTCTGGTATTCTTGACCCATAACAAAAAAGGACACCCAGGCAATGACAGGGAGGTGTTGGTTGAATCCTGAGCAGGGCAGGAACTCAGCTGAAGCAGTGCAGGCATCTCATCCCCAGCTGGAAGCCCTGGGGATGAAGCAGGATTCAGTTTCCCCCATGCAACCCAGAGACCCACAGTGCTGATGGATGTCAAGACTAGCCACAACTTCCATCCACTCCAGCCCAGGACCTTTCCTGCTGTGCTGCTGTAGTTCAGTACAGTACAGTTCTGCCTGGCTGCTGTAACCCAGCCTGGTGCTTTCTCCTGGGCTGGCAAGGAGAGGATGTCACTAGTGTAGGTACATATGTGACACTCTACAGTCAGAAGAACACACGTGTACGGACTCCCTGACACAATCTACTCTCTGGTCCTGGTACCCCTGCCCAGAATGCATCTGGTCCTTTCCATTCACATATACACGACAGGGAGGTGATAGAGACAGATCATTAAGAAAACATTTAACAGGAAGATATAAGAAGACTGTAGAAGATATAAGCACCCTCTAATCATTAGCCTCTGGAGAGACCATCAGCTGGTTTCCATCAGATGTGGTGCCATCAGGATGTCCATCACTGCAACTTCTTCAACAAGATTGGATGGGACAAATCCTCTTGTGCCATCATGCAGTTCTCCCACATACCAGCCACCTTCGCCCGTGTCTCCAAAGATGTAAACATATTGTCCAGAAATGAGACAGTTCAGGCCATTCACTGGGACCATCAAAAGGACCATAGCTGTATTGAGCTATGAATGCTTGAAGCTCTGCCAGTTGCTTTCTTACAGCCTTCAGGAGGATGGATTCCTTATCTGCTTCCAGGTCAGCCTGATGCAGCCTGGAAATGACAGAAGAGTTGGATCTTTCTCTTTCCAGCTCTTCCAGTTCCTGAAACAGCTGCTGACTGCTTTCATTCAGCTTCTCATACTCATCATTCAGTTCTTGAATCAGGCTTGAAACAGCTGCAGGGTTGCAGTGGAGCAGCAGTGCTGCTCTTGGGTCCAGGACCACTCTTCCTCCAGTTCAACCCGTAGTGCTTCCAGCTCCCACTTCCTCACCTCCTTCTGCACAAAGCTGCCCAAGGCCCAGCAGGACAAAGGGCAACTGTGTGCAAGAGGTCTCCAGCCCCCAACACACCATGTCATGGTGTCAGCCCCCAAGCTGGTGCCAAGGCCACAAGGATTGTGTTCCCTGGCTCTGTGAGGGGTGCAGACCCCTGACCCTGCTGCAGCCACTGCCACTCTTCTCCCTCTCCTTCCCAGTGTGAACTGTGGGCTGTGGTGGGAGAATGTGGCCTGCTAGGCATGTTCTGACCACAGGCTCTTAATGAACTCGTGGAGCAGTATGGCCTGAGATTGAATGTTCTGGCATTGAGCTCATAATGGAAGCGTCTTTAATGGTTTGTTGTGGCCCCTCTACACACCAAAGAGGGGTACAGCATTTGGCATAAGATAATGTCAAAGACAGATTGCTTCCAAGACATGCTCAAGACAACTCGACCAACTGGCCTCTTCTGTGCAAATGAGTTTGCTGCTGGGAGAAACCAGACACAAGTGGATGAAAGCATCAAATTTACAACAAAATGTTGATCACATACTGATTTTGTTGTTTCTCAGTTACACTCACCCCAAGTCAAGGATTTCTCAGTGTCTCATGCTCTGCCAGCGAGGAGCTGTACAAGAAGCTGAGGGGAGCATGACCCAGCTGACCCAAACTGGCTAGAGGGATATTCCACACCACAAAACATCCTGCCCAGTGTGTAAACGGGAGAAGCTGCCCAGGAGGGGTTGATTGCTGCTCAGGAATGGGTTGGGCATTGGACAGTGGGTGGTGTATTGAGCTTCACTTTTTCCTCTTGCATTTTATCCCTCTGTCTCTTTTTCACAACAATTATTAGTATTGGGTTTATTATTATTGGTGGGGTTCTTTTGTGGGTTTTTTTGATTGTTAAACTGTTCTTCTCTCGGCCCATAAGGTTTAATTTTTCTTTCTGATTCTTCTCACCAGGGGTAGGATGGAGCTGGGTGAGGAGCAATGTCTGATGGCTCTGAAGATGGACATGCTGCTGGCCCAACTCGAGAGGCTGGTAACGCCTCTGTGATGACATATTTAAGAAGAAAATCAAAATGGCACATGAGCAGTTTTTTCCTGCCTGTGAGGCACCACGGCCGGGGCGATCCCGGCGCCGGGCGCGGCCGTACATCCACCATGGCCAGCACCACTCTGGCACAGCCCACTGCAAGCCTTGCCTGCCTGGCCACCCCTAGCCAGCCACGTGCTGTGACCAGTGAGGTCTCTTTGAGTCTGAGATCACTCACCGCACCGTATTTGGTGGTTTTAGAGTTCTTGTTTTCCAGCTCGAACACCGAAGGATGGGTCAGAAGCCGTTTTCTGAGGTTTCCAAGGTTGTTTATTCTTTCTTATCTAAGGAATTCCTTCCCTGACCTACAGAGGTCTGTCTGGCAGGTCAGTCAGAGGCACACCACCTGCCCTCTGGGCAGGTCTTATCTTTTATACTATAAATTACATACAGGATGGTTACAATTACTTTCCAATACATGACACTTACATTGCACTGTCCAGCTTTCTCCCAAACCAACCCAGAAGTGCCATCCTAACCCAAAAGATGGATGCCACAAAGAAGAAGAAAGAAAGACATACCACGCCCAAATTCCTCCATCTTGGCTCTGGACCCCTTATTACAAACAATTCTATAAATTCACTTTTCTACCTTCTAACAATCTAATTTATGCTCTACTTATTTTTTATGACTTGTAATTCTTCCCGTAATGATGGTATTTTTTCCCAGGGACTGAGATCAAACCCACAGGGGTCTTGGGCACTGTGCCAAGGCTTCTGAACCCCCTGCCCGGGTCTGGAGGCGCCTAGGGAAGCCAGGGGAATATCCTGGATTCCCACATCTCCCCCCACTGTTTGCACTATAAATATCTCTTTTGCAGCCTTGTTCATGGCCTGCCATATGCATTGAATAATGCACGGCGGAATGAGCAGAAGAATTCCAAGTCCTACTAATATATAAAACCCTATTCTGAAAAGTTCCTTCCACAGTGGTGAAAAAGTCAAACATACCATTCAACCACAATCCAGTGACTTCTCCAAGTTTTGCCACACCCTCTTGCAACTGCCTTATGTTTTCATGAATTGATTTTGAATGATCAGACAAGTTCATGCAGCACATTCCCTCAAATTCTTCACACCCATGTCCGTGAGTCAGCAATAGATAATCAATTGCTGCTCTGTTTTGAAGAGTGGCTCTTCTTACACTGTCGACATCAGTTAACATGTCACTTAGTGTAAGAGAAACAGCTTTAGCATGTTTGCTCAGCCAACAACCCATATGATCCAATTGAGTCTAGGCCTCCCCTGAGGCTGCCTGGGGTGAGAATATCTCTAGTGCAATTCTCTGAGCCTTGCTCCATGTATAAACTCTATCATCACAATCTGGATCATATTGTTTAATTGCTCTCTTCTTTCTATGTTTTAGCTTTCTCAAGATTTTCAAATCTGGTGTTAACAACGAAAGTCCTCCAATGCTGCATGGACCTCCTTTGATGTTTGCAGGGATAGCAGGCCAAATTCTGTCCCCACAAATGAAAAATGTTCCCCTTGGTAATTGCGCAGGAACTCGGAAGGACGATTTGCTTGAAACCTTAGTATAATTACACCAAAACAAAGCATTTTTACACATATCACGATTTGGAGTAACATCTATTGTTTTGTTCTTTGTCACTCCCAGAAAGCTAAATTTGATACAGAAATCCATTCTTGCTGAACCAAGAATTGCCAGTTCTTCAGGTTCAAAATGAGCCACAGGGAGAAATTGAATCCACATATGCCATCCGTCCACAGGAGTTGACATGACCCGCAACACCTTTGGAGGGATGTTCTTTGGAATTGGCCATTCTTTCACTGGCAATCCCACCAAGCATGTTGAAAATGGCTTTTTCGGCCTGGAATGTGTCAAGCAAATTGTATCTAAACCCGCTGCATGAGCTAAATTTTCCCAAACATTCTGCCTTGGTTGCATCATGGGTAAATCTGCCCCATTGCTTAATACAGTTGGCAAAAAAATTGAACATAAAACTATCTGAATGAACATGTTCACTCTCAGTTCTTGAGCTCCTTATGTGTTGCCTGAAGAGGAGTTCACAATCTTTGCCTCTCATTCTGTCTGTGAGCTCGCCTCTTTGCTTCCAGGGTTGGTATCTGCTGGCGTTTGAGCCCAATATGGCTTCACTTGTCTTGCTGGCACCCACTTCGGCCCTCTCTCTGTGGAGACACAAGAAAAACCCTTCCCCCAAGTAATTAATTTAAAAGGCCCTTCAATGCGACCTGTCTCCGGATTTCTGATTAAAACTAAAGGATTCTTCTTTAGCTT
The DNA here is from genome assembly GCA_026413545.1 of Cichladusa arquata. Taxonomy (NCBI): domain Eukaryota; kingdom Metazoa; phylum Chordata; class Aves; order Passeriformes; family Muscicapidae; genus Cichladusa; species Cichladusa arquata. Next base: position 748,832 of record JAOTQP010001208.1, read on the forward strand.
TGCCCTTGTATTGTTTGTAAAGTGTCTTATAATCGGTGGAGTTGGCTCTGAAAAGGAACCATTCAAGAAATTCAATACATATAAAGCTTTATTCAACCGCATATGAGGCGTAGCCTCTGCCTCCCCCCTTTTTTGTTTATCTAAAAGCGTTTTTAGGGTGTGATGTGTCCTTTCTACAATTGCCTGACCTGTGGGAGAGTGGGGAATGCCAAAGGTATGTCTGACACCCCACATCTTTAGAAATTTGTCCAGCACTTTTCCAATATATGTTGGACCGTTATCTGTTTTGATTTCCTGTGGTACTCCTAAAGATGCAAATGCTTGTAAAAAATGTCTACATGCATGTTGTGCTGTCTCCCCTGAATGTAATGATGCAAAAATTGCCCCTGAAAAGGTATGCACTGAAACATTAATATTTTTCAGTTTTCCAAAAGATGGATATTTTGTGACATCTGTTTGCCATAGTTGAAGACTTTGCAATCCTCTTGGGTTAACTGCTCCTGTAGAGGCTGGTGGCTGCACAAGTTGACAATCTGGACAGGACTGAATAATTTCTTTTGCTTGGCTTTTCGAAATGCAAGAAGATTCCATCAATGCTTGTGCATTTTGATGGAAAAATGCATGACTTAATTTTGCTTGCTCAAAGATGTCTGGTAAAGTTTGCAAAACAGAAATGGTTAATTTATCTGCTTGTGCATTCCCTTCTTCTAAAAAGCCTGGGAGTGATGAATGTGCTCTAAAGTGTGTGATGAAATATCTATGTGTTCTGCTTTCCAGCAGTGTTTTCATACATGGTAAGTATGAATATAGAATTTCATTGTTTGTCTCCCTCAGAAGTGATGCTTCCAATCTTTTGACCACATTAGCTACATATGCTGAATCTGTGATTAAACTGAGAGGCTGCTGAAACAATTCAAAAACTCTGACCATTACTGCTAATTCCACAATCTGTGGTGAACCTTGCACTATTTTCACATCTGATTCCCATTCTCTTGCAGCTGAATTCTGCCATGTAATTACCTTTCCTGAACCATCAGTGAATACCGTGATTCCATCCAATGGTTCCTCACTTATTTTTGGTTTCTCTCTGAAACTTAATTTTGCTTTTAACATCCTGTGGCTTGGATAATGAATTGTAGAAACACCTGTATAATCTAACAATGCAATTGCTAAATCCTGTGATTTTTGATTTGCCTAATCAAAGTATTGCATTTTCAGACGTAGATATATTATTGAGAAATCTCTGCCTGCCACTGTCATCAACCTTGTTCTTGCCTTTATTATGACCTGAGCTATCATTTCCAGGTTTGTAAGAATCGTTTTCGGGGACCTGTAAGATAGAAAAATCCCCTCTATAATTAAAAGAGGGTCTGTTTGAGACACGTCCCATTGAAAAATCAAGCCATTTAGCTGTGTCTCTTCTCCCAACACTGCTAAACGAAAAGGTTGTGAATCTACATAATGATGTGCCTGTCTTTGTTGTATAATTTCTGCAACTCTCTCCAGAGCTTCCGTGCTTCTGGTGTGAGAGTTCTGGGGGATATTACTGTCTCCTCTCATAAGATTAAACAGAGATGAGAGATCCTCATTTGTGATTCCTAAAATTGGCCTCATCCAGTTTATCTCTCCAAGAAGTTGTTGTAAATCTTGTAAATGGTTGATTGTTGACTTGATTTCTATTTTCTGAGGCTTTACTGTCTGCTCCGTGATTTTCCATTAGAGGTATTTCCAAGGTGCAATTTCCCGAATCTTCGAAGTGCTAATTTCCAGTCCAGCCTTCTGCACTTCTGCAATGACAGAATCACGAGCTTCTTGTAGCTCCTGTTGTGTCGATGCCACAATGAGCATCCGTGTAATGAATGATCCTCACTTCTGGATATTTCTTCCTTGCTGGAGCCAAAGCTCCATGAAGCGCCACATACCACTGACAAATTGTTGGCGAATTATTGAGACCTTGTGGTAAAACCACCCAATGGTATCTTTCCAAAGGTTCTTCTCTGTTTAAACTTGGAACAGAGAATGCCATTCAATGAGCATCATCTGGATGAAGTGGTACGCTAAAGAAACAACCCTTGAGATCAATTATCACAAGCGGCCAATCTCTAGGAATCGTCATGAGAGAAGGAAGTCCTTGTTGAAGTGGTCCCATTTCCTCCGTGATTTCATTCTGCTTTCTGAGGTCATGAAGCAATCTCCATGAACCAGAAGTCTTCTTCTGAATGACAAACATGGGAAAATTCCAGGAACTATTTGTCAGCTTAATATGTCCTTTTTGCAACTGTTCTTTGACTAAACTCTTCAAAGCACTCAATTTATTCTTTTCCAGGGACCACTGATCCACCCAAAGAGGTTTATCAGTCTTCCAGGTCAATTTCGGAGTGGTGAGTGCCACAGTGGTCCCCACTAAAAATCTGTTTCCAGTCTCATGCCCCATTGTGCCAAAAGATCTCTTCCCCATACTGGCTTTTGCACAATGAAAGATGAGTAACAATGAAATTACGAGTAACAGTTGGTTTTCCTCCTGGCCCTGAGACGACTATTGCATTTTCACTTTGAAGAAGGAGCTTCCTCCTATGCCTGTAATTTGACCCAAAGGTACTACCAAAGTCCATTCTCTTGGCCAGAAAATATGTGAAATGAGTGTGATGTCTGCTCCTGTATCAACCATCCCTTTGATAACTAGTGTTTTGTCGCCATATGGCAACTGACAAGTGATGATTGGTCAATCATGACGTATGTGTTTCAGCCATGTAGCATAAACTTCTACATGATCATTATAAGGATTATCTTGATCTCATACCGTCATGACTTGTTGTTCCAATGGATGAGGTGGCAAAGCAATTGCTTTTGCTATCTGAGTATTCTCTGGAATAGTTAATGGTGGCCGAAGAGCTTTAGCTAAAACTGTCAGCTCTTTATTACAATTTGCTGAAATAACTATAGGATACATGATCAGGCCAAAAATACTATTTCTGTCTCTGCCTATTATCAAAAAGTCTTGCCTTTTCCAGGAAGTTCCTCTCACTCCTGTAGGTGTCGATGTGTGTTCTTCACTCAGGAAGCATATTATTTTGGAAGCTGCCAGGATGCATTGTGCTCCGGCTGGCAATAATTCAGGGTCGCAGGGGATACCTGCAATTGTCCTGCAGAGGAAGTCTGATTGATGTTCCCTGACAATTGTCCTGTCTGTGCTGTTGCTGTTCCCTGTGTCATCACCATTACTTCTGTTGGCACGCGTTGACAATTCGTGCTCTTTTTGAAGTTTCCCGGAATAGGTAATGGCTTTCCATCAATATCTGTTTGAGAGTAATACTCGCTTGCAGGATGTTTTCCTCTCCTGCATCTTGGATAAAGCTCTGGTGACTTGCCAGTCTTTGCAAGCTGACGACAATTCTTTTTCAAATGTCCAAACCCTGCACAATTGTAGCATTGCCCTTCAGGGGAATTATTCTGCTCTTTTTTAAAATTTGCAAGAATCTTTTCATGGTTTTCATTTTGTACTTGAAGTACTCTTTCCATTCATTCTTCCACTATTGAAGCTATATGCTGTGGAGTGCCCACTTTGCTGCAGGCCTCAACCATCTCTGCTAAAGAAGGCTGACCAGGAATTGCACTAATAACTTTTTTGCATTTTTGATTGGCGTTTGCAAATGCAAGACTCTTTAACAAATGTGGTTTGGCTGCCTCATCAGTTACTTGCCTGTCCACGGCTTGTGTGAGTCTGTCTGTGAATGAGGAAAAGGATTCAGAAGCGCCCTGTCTGATATCTGTGTAAATTGTGTCCTGCATGCCTACCAGTGCAATTTGCAAAATTTTCTTGCGTGCAGCC
>JAOTQP010001208.1:922051-934388 GCA_026413545.1 Cichladusa arquata
TTGTTGACTTTTCTTTGACTGACTGTAGAATTTCAGCCCATGAGATCAAATTCATCTTTCATGTAAGTGGTGAAATTCTCTGAAGATAAATGGACAGAAGAAAGTTACTCAAAACCCAAGTAAATCTGGTATAAACATGTCATCAGCATAACTGTTTTTCCAAACTTTTTTTCCATCAGTTGCAGTACTCAGTGGAAGGGCAAATTGTTCCCTGGTGTGGTAATCTGTCACTGTCAGCTCTCATTCTGTGAGCATGGATGGAGCATGATCCCTCTTTGAACAAGCAAGATATTACTAATACTTGAGTAGCCCAAGGGTTACTTGATTATTTTTTCTAACTTTATTTTTTGTTTTATTTGGGGTTTTGGGAATGGGTTTTCTGCTTTTAATTTAGCTTAACAAATTTATCTTATTCAAACAGAAAAATGCCTTAAATTCCGCTACCTGTTAAATCTCATATACTTGTATGAGAAGAAAATGTTATGCCCACCTTCAGAAAAAAACAGTCAGGGAGAATATTTTATTTGGAAACATTATAAAAGCAGATAACAGATTTTAAAAGAATCTTTAAAAATCTTAAACATAATGTGAATAAACAATCTTTAATAACTTGATGTTTACTATTGGTTTCTATGTGACTTCATGTGAAAGACAAAGTTTGGCATACATCCTATAACAAAATCTCAGTACCATAAAAAATTTTGTCTTAATTTGTATCAAAACCAGGAACAAATCGTTTTCCACTTAAACATCTACCTCCAAAAATAATCCAAAATATTTGGCTGATCCATTGGAAACTCTCCCAATCATTTTAAAAATACTCAGTTTAAGTTTGCTGTGATATGTCTTCCTTCCCTGGGTTTAGAATCTTAGCAGAATATCTGGTATGTCTAAATTATATTCATGTACATATACATGTAATACATGTGATATTTACATATACATGTGATATACACAAGCAAATTTTGAATAATGTTTACATTATTTATCTTAAAGAGTACTTAAATCTAATGAACATTTACACTAATGATTTCTGCATCAGGTATAAGGGAATAATTTAAAAGACTGTATAACAACAAGACAAGGATAAAGAAGTTAACAAGGTAAAAAAATGTTCATTAAGAAGTAGAATAGGTCCTTAGTGACACAGAGAGAGAAGAATAAAAATCTGGGTTAACAAAAATAGTCTTTAATGGCTAAGCTGCTTCATGCCTATCAGAGAATCCCAGATCTATGGAATTAGAGAATGCTTCCGTTTTGGTTTGGGAAGGACGTTCAAAGATCATCTAGTCCAAGTCTCCTACCATGGGCAAGGATATATTATGACAGATCAGGTCACTCAAAGCCCCATCTAATCTGACTTTGACCACTGCTAGCAATTGGACAACTGTAACTTTTCCCAGCATCTGTTGGAGTGTTTTGCCATCCTCAATGGAAAAAAAGCTTTCTTCATGACATACAGTACAAACTGATACACGTTTAGCTTAAAACCAATAACCCTTGTCCTTTCACTACAGGCCTTGGGAGAAAGTCTTGTCCACCTTTCTTTTAAATCTGTTTTACATATATTGTCTCTAACAAGTTGTCCTCAGAGTCTTCTCCTCTCCAGGCTGAGCAGCCCCAAGTGTCTCAGCCCGTCTTCTGAGTACTAAGTGAGGCAAATCCCGGTAAAGCTCATATGACTGAGGAGATCATCTGGACCTCAAACAGCTGGTGAATCAAGCAACTGTGTCTGGGATAATCCACTCTGGCAAAGGCTGCTTGCATGGGGCAAGCCTGCCTTCTGCAGCCAGGAATTCTGGCAGTAGCTCCCAAAGTCAGCAGGGAGCTTGCATGCATGAGATTTCTCTTGCCCCATGAATTTCATCTCCATCCAAATTATGTTTTTGGAGTTATTCAAGAGCACAAAGGAATCAGTTTGAAAACTTGATCAGCAAGTTCTTTATGAAAAACCAAATTCCGCATGTCTTTAAAGTTCTGTAAGTACTCTTATCTCACTATTTCAAATAGTGTAAAAGCTGTCCTTTTTCCCTTCCATGTTTTAGGAATCAGTCCACATGTTACTGGTTCTATGAGCCTCTTTCAGATTGATTCCTATTAGTTTCTGCCATTATTTTTCTGGAAGATAGAAACAGAATGCAGGGTTTTTTCAGTATGACATAAGTAAGTTTGATGGTCATTTTGTGTCTTGAGTTAAGAAAGGATTGGTATGTGTTTTTTCCTTAATAATTTGTCAATGTTCATGGATTACAGTATGGAAAGACAAAGGCTAAAACACTGGCTGTTTCATACATAGGAGAATTTTCAAGTTCCTGAAGTCATTTAGTTTGGGTGGAACATACAGAGTAAAGCAGCATGCTATTCCAGTGCATCTGTGGAAGATGGAATACAGCTTTCTTTTCCTCAGCACCTTCTAAACAATTAGGTCTTCTCAATGAAGGATTCAGTGTCCACTAGAGTGTGCACCATGTGTATTTTTCTAAGGAGCATAAGTATAATGTGTAACCTGTAAATTAGTTTCTTTATACTCCCATTAAGAAAGATATTTGTGATAGTGAATAAACAGCAAACTACTCCAGGCACCTCCAAATTTTAGATGGCAAATTTGACATTATCCTCAATCTCCTAATGCTATGTAACAGCTAAGAAGTGGGTTTTTGTCCTTGTACATATGACACAAGTTTTTCTAACCAATACAGTCTGGAAAAATGGGACTGTGAAATAAACTTTAAGAATGGTTGGAAGAAAATCGCACGTAGATAGTAATATTTGCTCATTTAATGTGGCAGCCTACCAAACTTCATACAATAGAATTGTTAAAATAAGTGTGAGGCAGAGAGAGTATCAGAGATTTTAGTATTTCTGTGATAGTTTGGCTTTAAGATTTTTAAATAACATTGTTTGAATTTCTGATTTAAAAACTCTAACTCTTCAGCAAGAAGCTTTCCTCCATTTTACATTCCACAGCTCTTTCCTGTTTCTCCACTCAGGAGTAACCAAAATCTACAAAGTCATTCAGTCCCCATGAGCTGGTGTTCAGCAGTAGCTATGTTGGTGTCCCTAGTTTCCCTCACACACTGGACAAGAGTAAGTAATACCAGCTGCAAAAAACCTAACAAAGCCAAGGCTGTGGTTTAAATTACAAGCACAACTCTAAAGGCACAGTTTCAACTCTGTAGTCTGTTTACACCAATGACACTGTTGTAATGCGCTTGTTTCTTTCTAGTTCATAGAGAAACATATAAAAGATGGGACTTGTAGTAGGGTGTGATGTAGTCACAGGATAACATTATTTATTGTCATTTGGATCTGCCTCTTGGAAAAAGAAAGGGTAGTTTTACATACAGGAGTGTGTTTTCCCTTGTCATGGCGGAATTTATTCCAACCATCTACACTGCTGTTAAGAAAGTAACCCCAGCTGGAGCATTTTAGAATGTTTGCTGATGCTTTGATAAAACTAATATTCACTTTTTAAATATAGCTTCAGAAAATCTCCTTACCTCCTTCCTTCAGTGTTTCCAGGACTGTTTTTCTTTTTGTAAAGCATTTACTCAAAAAAATGAAGTGAAAGCAGCTGTGGTTAGTGGATGAAGTAAAATCATAAATTACTTATTTGAGGCCAAACCCAAGAAACCTGGCAATTAATTCTTTTATTTATCCATCAAACCCACCAATTTATTCTCACTGAAACAACCACATCTATGGTGGTTTTGTTCATTAAAAATGGAAGCTTCCACAAAATTATTGCTTATTTCATCTTTCAAAATGTAGTAGGACTTCAGCCATGGTTTCTTTCCCTTCTCCTTAGTGTAACTGGTCCAGACATTATTCTACTAAATGAGATTAAACATTCTCAGATTAAACATTCTCTGTCAATTACTGATGATAGAAATCTGCAAAGATAATGAGTCATACTACAACGCCTGCTTTAATTGCTGCATTATAATCTCCAGACCTGAAATCTCCAGAGATCTCTAATAATAAAGTGTTTTTCAGCTGTGCAGATGTGGAATACATTACAAGTTGTTCCTGTCCCCCTCACCTCTCTTGCACATGCTCTTTCTTTCTAAGCCTAAATGGCTTGGAAGTGTGCCCATACCTCAGGGTTTTGCAGTAAGTTAAAATACTGTTTAAAGTTTGAAGGTTCTGCAGAACAGAGGAGAAAGCAGGAAAATATGACCTGCTTGACCACGTCTGTTCAAAAAGCAACAACAAATGGTGACATTTCTGTAAATGTACTACTGCCATATTTTTCTTTAGGGAGAAAAAAATAATCAGAATAATCAGAATAATTTTTGGTATCTCTCTGTAAGGAAAACTGTCCAAAGAACAGCAGTAATTGAGTTCTGAGTTCTTCTCTTTTCTTCTCTTTTCTTCTTATGCTGGACCAGAAAACATTAATTTCAATACACATTTTTTCCCTGAAACACAAACATTTTATAAGAGTTTAGAGTTGTATTCCAGTAGTTGACTCTTCTCTTCATTCTTGATTCAAAGAGTTTATTCCTATAAGATAGAACAATGTAGAGCTATCACATGCAAAATCTCAGTTTATGCTGTAATCATGTTTATAGATTCACAGTGTCATTCAGTTTGGAAAAGACCTCTGAGGTCATCAAATCCATCCCTTAACCCAGCACCATCGTGTTCACCACTAAACCATGTCATCAGGTGCCACATCTGCCAGCTTTTTAGATATTTCCCAGAATGGTGATTAGTGCAGGTGTGAAGGGGACCATGAAAAGGAAGGGATTCAAAACTGCCTTTTACAGTTTATGCTGAAAAGGCCATTATAGCTGATCTAAATTACACTGACTGCAGTAGTCAGGTAAGACATCTCAAATCTACCCTTAACTGACCCTTTCCATGCATGCCTCCCTGGCTCTATGCCACCATGGGAAATCATTTAGCATGGGACACTCTTCAGTCATCTTCTAGAGATAATTTTCTGGCCATTTTCTGGCTAGATATATAGGAAAAAGTATGGAAGGCCAAGAACAGAAGCTTAGGTTTTACTTAGAATCAGCACTGTAGTAGTTATTTCATGGAATCATGCTGTAGAATAGGAGGAGAATGGGAGATGTCAGGTAAAGAAAGACACATTACACGGCCCTGATGATGGAGGTGGTCCTCTAAGACTTCAACACTTACATGTGGCATCAGACATAGGACTAACTTTCATCAGCTTCTATGGCCTCTGCTAAAAACTAGTCCTGCATTGCAGGGGGCCACATCCGTACAATGACTGGGGACTTGAGTTATGCTACTCTTGGGAACTAGTTGAGCTTCAGTGTTTGCTTTGTATTTGTTTTTGTTGTTTTTTCAACTGTTTTTTAATTAAAAGTAATTTTATTGAGAAAAATCTCATGAGCTTGCATATAGAATTTATATAAAAACATTGTGAAACAGACAGTTCAAAGAATCAGGTGAAGTCATCTTAAATTTTAAGTAACGCAATAACCTTTGTAATTTGGCTTAATAATGCAAACAGGAAAAATAATAGCAAGAATGAAAACACTCATCACTTATACTCTAGTGAGAGGAAACACTGCTGAATGGCCTATTAAGAAGATGTTCTTGCTTGGTTTAATACTAAGTGTTGCAAGGTGGGGTTTCCTTATTAAAGACTTCTCAGAGTTTCCACTACTTGGCATGTAACCACTGCCAACTCCTTAACCTCTTTCCAAGTAAAATGATGAGTGGGGATTTTCTTAGAGACTTCAGGATTTGGCCAGACCTCAAAGCTGAACCTGACAGAATAATTCAGTCAAACCTATCTGTTGAAATTAAAACAAATTGGTTTTATTTTTTTTAAAAAAAACTGTCTCTGGTACTTTGAAAACTATAAAGATTACATTTCAAATGGCCCACAAGAGAAGACCAAAAAAAAATATTTATTAACTTAAAAATTAATTAACTTAAACAAGCTAAAGTCAGTGCCAATGAAAGATGTATTGATTTTATAATGAAGAAAGTCCTTATCTATCGTATCTTGATCCAGTACCTAAGGGATCATTGAGTTCAGGACATGCATTTTATCCTCCAATTTTTGTATGACACCAGAGGTTACTTAACTTTTCAGCAACACACTTTCCAGTTATTTGCCAAAGATATGACAACTGGAATTCTGGGAGAAACAGCATTTGATAGGCTCTTTCACATGACTATTTAAAACTTTTCTGGATTGCTGAAAACTGAGAACAGCAGTGACCCAAAATCTGCATCTGGCTGGTAGCCATAAGACAGAGCAGTAGTCTGGTGTATCATGGTATATTCAGGTGACCTACAGATGCCAACTGTCCCCACAGGAGCTAACTTTCACAGTCTTATATCCATATCTGTAGGCTGGACAACTGTAGAGTACCTGCAGATATCTGGAAATACTGGGAAGTTCAGAGGACCTGATAGAAGTTTTGTAAAGAAAAATATAAGCAATCTAGAGATTTTCACACATGACTGAACATTGAGTTCAGATTCTCAAGTGCAAATTTGGACTAAACTATCCATGTCGACTCAGTTACAGAGCAAGCCAGCTGAACCAGGCCTTATTTCAGACACAGTTTTTGTCTATGTTGTGATCTCTGCCATACCATCTGATAGACACTTTCAAGGAGCTCGTACTCAAGGCAGGAAAAGTCTCTGAATACAACTTCTTAGAAACATAGTGGCATGGTTCAGTATCAAAAGACTTCAGTAAAGCCTCTGTCACTTTCTCCCATAGCACTCTACTCGAAAAGCTGGCAGCCCACAGCTTGGATATGTGCTTTCTTGGCTGGGTTAAAAACTCTCTGGATAGCTGGGCCCAGAGAATGATGGTGAATGGTGCCACATCTAGTGGTCAGCTGGTCACCAGTGGGGTTCACCAGGGCTCAGTATTGAGGCTAATCCTGCTCTATATCTTTTCACATTCTGGACAAGGGGATCAAGTGGCCCTTCAGTCAGTTTGCAAATAACACTACGTTGGGTGGGAATGTTGATCTGCTGGATGACCAGAAGGCACTGCAGAGGGATCTAGACAGGCTGGATCAAGGTTCAAGGCCAGTGGCCAAGTGCTGGGTCCTGTCCTTGGGGCACAACAACCCCTGCATTGCTACAGGCTGGGGCAGAATGGCTGCCTGGTGGAAAAGGACCTGGGAGTGCTGGTCAACAGCAGCTGAACATGAGCCAGCTGTGCCCAGGTGGGCAACAATGGGGCAGCAGGAGCAGGGCAGTGACCTGTGCCCTGTGCTGGGCACTGGTGAGGTCACACCTCACATCCTGTGTCCAGTTTGGGCCTCTCACTATAACAAAGACATTGAGATGCTGGAGCATGTCCAGAGAAAGACAACAAGCTGGTGAAGGATCTGGGGCAAAAGTCTGATGAGGAGAGGCTGAGGGAGATGGGGTGTTTATCCTGGAGTAAAGGAGGCTCAGGGAGAAGCTCATCACTCTTTATAAATTTCTGAAAGACAGCTGTAGCCAGGTGGGGGTCAGGATCTTCTCCTGGGTGATGAGTGGCAGAATGAGAAGATATAGGTTTAATCTATGCCAGATGAGGTTCAGGTTAAACATTGGGAACAATTTCTTCACTAAAAGGATTGCTAAGCATTGGAATGGACTGCCCAGGGAGGTTGTGTAATCACCATCCCCAGAAGTGTCCAAGAAACAAGCAGATGTGGCACTTAGTGCCATGACTGATTTGACAAGATGACGATCAGTAAAGGCTGGACTCAATGATCTTCGAGTTGTTTATCAGCCAAAAAGTTTCTGTGATACTGTGATTCTTGGACAGAATATTGAGGGGTGTGGTTAAGGTGCCTCCATTTTGGTCAAGATTTTCTGTGTCCTTCAAAAGCCAGCTGCTTTTTTTTTTTTTACAGGAGAAACATTAAAAAATACACTGTCCATCCTTTGAATTACTTGGTGAATATATTATCAAAGTCTAAAGTCTAGGTGACTTTCTGTGTTTCATAAGTTTTAAGTTTTCAGAGTAATACACAAGTGATTTTAGAAGCCAGAGCTTATTAAAATGAAAAAGGATATATGAAAGTTGAAAAACAAGAACACTGCCAAACAAGCGGTGAATATTAATTTCTTTCTCTGCCCAATGTTTGTTTGTTTCTTTTGTATTTTTAAAAGTGTACACTTAAAGAATGTGTTTAGATGCAGGATTTGAAAGAGGGTCCTTTTTCAGACTAAGAAAGCTTATTTTCAAGAAAAAGGCAATGTAGGTCACTGATCTAATACTAGTACTGATTAATAGTAAGTGGATATGTTGAGGATATTTGGCTCATTCAAAGGACAAAGACATGTCTACTTTACAAATTTATCAGTACATTTAGGACTAATAAAGCATCTCCTCACTGTTTAGAGAAAAAGCATGCAATTAGATGAACAGGTCAACTGATCTACTTTTTCCAGATTGCATTTCCCCCTGGAATAGTAACATATTTGTTAGGGGAAAAAACTCCCTCTCCACCTCTGTGTAGAGATAGATATATAGGCGATTTTACAGATATATAGAGGATTTTGACTTCCAGCAGTCATCAGTCTACCATGAGCAGTAACTACAAGTATGTAAGTACAGTGCCAGTGACTTCAGGTGGTAGAGTCCATTGACAGTCTCATGCATTTCTCAGTTTGGGAATACAGTTTTGGCAACAGTTGTTGCTTTTCTATAAAGTTGTTAAATTAACAGACTTGAAGACCTACTCCTATTTTCTTCAAGAACATGCACAAATTGTTTATTACCTGTAAAATTTCCTTTAGTATAATATTTGCTCACTATGAAGCTCCAAGTCAGGTATTAGTGAAAAGGAAAGAAGGGAACACCTAGAAAAGTGAGTTTTGTGTGACTTAATAGTTTTTGTGTGACTTTCTGGAAAAACTCCTCCAAAACAGCTGAGGTTCACACATATAATACCAGCGGAAGGAAAGAAAGCCTAGGAGTTAGATAATTTAGGTTTTCTGTGCCCATCCTGGTCCCTTCATTTTTTGCTTCTCAAAAATTAGTGCAAAGTCAGTTCATGGAGCTGTGTTACAGCTACTAGTGGAAAAATATGAAGTAACTTGTGGCTTTTGAATGTCAAGACTTCTTCAGGTGCATCTAGGTGACACCATTTCCTGTTCAGTTCAAACTGTGTGGTGAGTGTGTGAGTAGAAATGAATGAACAGATGATCTGACTTTTGATTGCTGATGCTTGCTCAGAGAGCTAGTAAATATGCTTATAACCATGCCTACTGAGCTAAAGGGGTGACAGCATAATCATCTGATTTTCAACTCCTGCTTTTTTTTGTTAAGAAATCAATCTGTGGCATCTTGCCATGCTGAGACATCTCTCTTTCTGTGTTAGCATCTTGAGCTTTGGGAATTGTATTATTAGTTAATTGAGATAATAAAATTGGTAGAAATATAATTATATGGTATGTCTGAACAATGTTAGTCATTTCTCTGTAAGGAGGAATAGTCATAAAAGCAAATGATGCCTGTACTCAATAATATAATTTTTAACAAAAAACTGAAAAACACAGTAGTAAAAAATGATAATATTCTATGAAGTGCATAGGATACCAGGCATTAAAATTTGTTGGTAAATTCTCCAGATTTTTTTTCTGTAATTTAATGGCATAGATGATGCACATCATCCTATCACTTGAGTACAGCACCTTCAGCTTAGCTGCACATTTTCTTTAACAATATTCCATTGACATATTCTGACTCCTTATATATCCTCAGAGAATCCTCTGGAGAAAGGACTGAACCAGTCATATTTAAACACAGTACCACTTTGTGTTGCCAAGCTAGTTACCTTAGCTGCGGCTGAAAGAGAACTTTACACCTTTCCACACTTCATTACTGTCCTGCGATTTCCTGTGCTCTGCTGCCCATCTGACTTCACAGTAAAACGCTAGTTTAAACAGCAAAAAACTTCCTCCCCAACTCATTTCTAATCCATTAGTCATATTAGCATTTATGCAAGTTCACCACGTAAGTCCTACTGACTACTAAGAATTCCGAGGAAGATTTACATTTCCACCAGTTTTTAAATCTGAAGCTGCATTCACATTTATTATTTCAAAACTGCTGGGTGTCAAATGACCAGTCAACATTTCTAAAAATTATGCCAAGATTGGCTGCTCAGACATTCGTTTGCCAAAGAGTAGACCTCTCCAGGAAGACAATCCATTTAGTCATGATCACCTAGGAAGCCTAATGCAAATACAAAATACAGCTGTGTGCATATTTATAGAATCTCCAACAAATGTGAACAACAGGCCAGGTCCTTAACTCTCCTATTGGAGGACTCCCATTCTACACAAGTATTTATTGGGGCAACTAGGAGCAGCTGACAATTCCCATCTGTCTGTTGAACTCACTAATAACAAAAGTATGGATTCAATCCTTCTTCCTTCCTCCATCTACCTTTACTGTAATAGATATTAAGCAATCAGAAACAACTATGATGGAATCAAGAAAATGGCACTGCTGGCTTAGGGTCAATCTAATCCATGTCCACCAAAATATCTCACATGTCATTTTCTGAAAAGCTGCTTTACATCTGGGTGTCTCCCAGCCAGTGCTGGTGCCTGGAGTTGTTCTTTCCCAGGTGCAGAACTTTGCACTTCCCATAAGGTTCATTTCAGCTCATCTCTTCTGCCTCTTGGAGTCCCACAGGATAGCAGCACAACCCTCTGGTGTATCAGTTCCTCCTATGAATCATCTGTCATCAAAAAACTTGATGAGCATACACTCTGCTCCATTATCAGCCTCCTCTATGGAAAATGTCCCAGAGGTAGTCAAGGCTTATTTTTTTGAATCAGGTATTGCACTGCAGCAGAAATCCCCTGGCCCTTCCCTGGGCAGAGTTCTTAAGTATCAGATTCAAGGTTGAAACAACATACCTCTGTCTCTCTTCTTTGCTTCCTATTGTCAAAATATGTCCTCAGTAACAGAAACTTTACTGAACTCTAAAGACTAATTTTTCATCCTGGACCTATATATGGTCTCTTAGATATAACATGTCTCCATTACTATCCAGGCAATAGAAACCAGAGCTACAGGATTTGCTCCATTTTTCCTTCTTATTTTCACATTTTTGTTTCCCATCAACAATTACAAGTAGTTCTTTCAAGTTAAACTCTGCATTGCTTGATGCTTCCTAGTTAGGTGTTATGAGTCCAAAAATATTTAACAGGTTCCTGGGGAACACTAGGAGCTGGGCATATAGCAGCTTGAGTTCTAAATTTAGAGCAGGCACTGGACGGAAATATACTTACAGTACTAAAGAGGCTTTAAAAAAGCATCCTTGGTCAGTAGAATAAGGCAGAGTAGAGATGAGCCCAAGGATATATCCTTTTCAATCTTGTTTATGATCTTGGAAACAAATAGTAGTATATTAGAGTAGTCTATTACAGGCTTGGGATGGGGCAAATGTATCATAGTACAACACAGGATGATGTTAAGAAGACCAAATATGTCATAACATATCATATTGGATTTAACTTTATGCCTTCAAACAAAAGTCTGACCTGTCCAAATGTTGGAGATACATCTTGGTTTCTAACATGAAAATGAGTTCATTTTGAGTATATGATTACAGAAAAGGAAAGGAGAACTCTTATTATGAATTAAATGCAGGTTTAAATCATGGTTTTGTTGTTGTATATCTGCTCAACTTCTGAAATACTGAAGTATTATTACCCTGGAGTTTGCACTTATGAAGTTCAGATCTTTATCCAAAGTGCTTATTTGAATTCCATTAACAAACTGCTCTTTCTACATTTTACATTCTGCTCTTTCTACATTTTACATTTCATTTTCTTCTTTGCATTCCTCCCCCAAATTCCCACACCCAATCCTGAAAAATACTGTACGTGAACAATATAAAAACTTTATTATCCAAAGATTGATAAAGGCGATAATTAACACAAAAATAATAAAATTAAATCTGTATGTTACTCAGACATATGTCTGAGTAACAGTTATGTATTAAAAGGATGCATTAGGATTTTCTTCTCCTTTCTTTATTCTCTTAAAATTTGTGTGGGTTTTTTTTTTTTGTGTTTCCCTTTAACAGAGCTAGTGACAGCTGTGTGTGGAACATGTAGATCCAAAGAACTGATGAACTCTACATAAAATCTAAAAGTGAAATTCAAAGATTTTGTTAGAGGAACATTTAAGATTCTATATGTATAATACCTTCATTTTTAAACAAAATATTTTAAAAATAATATGTTTCTTCATTGCTTTCCAAATGTAGGATACACTTTTCTTTGCCAAGCTGAAGTTTCCACAGGAATCAGTAAAGCCCTTAAACTTGCAATAATATTTCACTGATGTGAACCAGAGCGTTGCAAG
>JAOTQP010001208.1:1232574-1242826 GCA_026413545.1 Cichladusa arquata
AAGGAACCTGGAGGTACTGGTTGACAGCCAACTGAACGTGAGCCAGGAGGGTGCCCTGGTGGCCACAAAGGCCAAGGGCATCCTGGCCTGTATCAGGAATAGTGTGGCCAGCAGGAGCAGGGAGGTCATTCTTCCTCTGTACTCAGCACTGGTGAGGCTGCACTTTGAGTGCTGTGTCTAGTTCTGGGCCCCTCAGTTCAGGGAGGATGTGGAGACGCTTGAGCACATCCAGAGGAGAGCAACGAGGCTGGTAAGGGGCTTGGAACACAAACCCTGTGAGGAACAACTGAGGGAGCTGGGGTTGTTTAGCCTGGAGAAAAAGAGACTCAGAGGTGACCTTATCACTCTCTACAACTTCCTGAAAGATGGTTGTAGTCAGGTGGGGGTTGGTCTCTTTCACTAGGCAACAACTAACAGAACAAGAGGGCAAGTCTCAAGCTGCACCAGGGGAGGTACAGGCTGGATATCAGGAAAAAGTTTTTCATGGAAAGAATGATAAAGTGCTGGAATGCTCTGCCCAGGGAGGTAGTGGAGTCACCATCCCCGGACGCGTTTAAAAAAGAGTGGATATGGCACATGGTGCCATGGTTTAGTTGAGGTGTTAAGGCATGGATTGGACTTGATGGTATTGAAGGTCTCTTCCAATCTAGTAGTTCTGTGAATTCTCTGAAATTTAATTAATTTCCCCAAGTCTGTTTTACCCATGACAGTAACCAGCAAGTGATCTGTACCTTTCTTTATCTCACCCCCTGAAGCCTTTTATTGTATATTGTCTCCTCTGTCCAGCTGATAAGAGTGACAGGGTGAGTTTGGTGGGCATCTGGCATTCAGACAAAATCAACTCACCACATACTTTTATGGGAATTCTTTTTTCTTCCCACTATAAAGAATCCCTTAGCTGTATGGCTGCCCCTATACTGACAAGGAAGTGTATATAGATAGCAAAGGGACTGGGCTGACTGAACAAGAACATTTGCAATGTTAGGACAGTATGGGAATATAAATCACATGTGTTAAGAAAAGAGTACAATAAGCAGTTGTGTTGGGTTGATGTGGCCAGAAATGTGTATTCTATCATCATCTGTTGAAGCCGCGTGGGGTAGTGATTCCTTATCTCCGTGGCACATATTATCTGATAATGGGCCATCTTTAAGACTAGGTGGGGCAATCATCTTTATCTTTCCCACAACCTATCCTTCCTCCAGGAAGATATCATCTGCTAATGGGCCATTAAGTCCCACAGTATGACTCATAAAATTACATCATCCCTTTGGGAGATGCTCCAGTCAGAGCCAAGTCTTTCCTACGCAGATAAAAAACTGAAATTTTGGTCAACAAGATACCATCTTTCCACTGGATTCCAGAGGAAAACTGGACCTTTTCCACATCAACCCTGGACTTTCAGAGGAAAACTGCACCTTTCTACAGGACCACTGCTTCAACTGAACCACATCTGCCACTGCACCATTTAATGGGACTGCTACCAACACCCTGACTGACAGGGTGTCAGATTGTATTCTGACTCTGTCATGGTTGGGATTGTTCTTTGTAATACTGCATTTCTATTTTAATAGTAAATTAAAGAACTGTAGTGAAGAACTAGTAAAGAACTAGTAAAGAACTAGTAAAGAACTGTTATTCCTAATTCCCATATCTTTGCCTGAGAGCCCCTTAATTTCAAAATTATAATAATAATTTGGAGGAAGGGGATTTACATTCTCCATTTCAAAGAGAAGCTTCTGCCTTTATTGGCGGACACCTGTCCTTCAAACCAGGACAGCAGTCAGACAGTGATAGCAATAATTAGGTTCTTTTGGAGAAAAGATAGAGGAGAATATGAAAGAGTTGTACTATGAGTGACATGAAATAGGTGAGAAATTACTGCTTACTTTAGTCCAACACAGTAATAATCAAAAGAGCATACTAGATGGCAGGTTCAAAGCAAAACCAATACCAGGAAAAAAAGCATGTTTTTTGCCAAGCATCTTGCAATTAAGCTGTGGAGTTCCTTGCTCCAGAATGCTGCAGATGCTAGAAATCAACGATTTTGAAAAAACACTCTTTTTTTGAAACCCTTTCTAGAAAAGATCATTGACTGTTAATAAGTGTGAATGTACCTCCAAAGTACTCTGCAAATTACCGAAAGCAGGTCTAAGGAAGAACTCTTGCAATCTTTAACATAGTGAGATATATTTTTAATAATTGCCGAAGAAGTCATAGATATCTTGGACTTTAAAAATTGAGTAAACACCAGCCTGAAAGTATGTCAAACTATCTTGAGAAAAGTAGAAGAATAGGAAATGACAACAGAATGACAGCAGCCTGGATGTAGCAATTGGAGTAACTATATTGAAGACATAATTGTGATTGGGTGGGACAAAATTATGGAAATTGTGTGTAAGGTGATGAATAGTGAGAAAGAGAAGGCAGTGTAACAAGCGGGAGTTCTGTCATAGGAATCAAGACTGCAGACATAAGCAGAACCAGGAGACAGGCAAATTGTTTAAGCTGGCAGATACAAGATGATGTTCCACCATGGCTACATTAAGGGTATGTGGAAATGAATGTCAGTATTTTTTAGGATATCTGGTCAAGGACCTTTTTTGGTGCAGCAAATGAGAAAAGGAGGAAGCCATACACAGGAACATAGAGGGACACAAACCTGACCACCAAATGATAAGAAAGGTGGTGATGACAATCAGGTCTGGTCAGCCATATGAATTGATGAGGAAACATATGAGGGCACAGGAATGTTTATTTATATTTGATTGGGAATTGGTCAATTGGCAAACCAAAGGAACAGTTGTAAGCCAGGAAGCAAAATATACTGATGCACACCTGACTAAGCAAACACGTCAACAATGACAGTAAATAAACCTTGCCAGTAAATTAACCTAGCTGCTGAGCTATCATGCAGCTACAGCCACCACTTGGTTGAAAATTCAGCTAGAGTTTTCAGCTAGTCAGTCTGCAAACCCAAGGGTCCCCTGGTCATTCTGCAAAAGGGGTCCTCTGCTTGTTCTGCAAATCCAGGAGCCCTGAACCATATGGAGTGAGGGAATCAACAAAGCTGTGGAGGGACAAGCAGGGGAAGGGAGAGCAAGGAGGAACAAAGATAGACACAAAGGATAAAAAGGAATCCCGTTGTCTGTAAAGTAGTGCCACTCAGTACATTCACCTGGCTTAGTCCTGCACCTGATGGCCACCGTCTGTTTCATCTTTTTGCATCTTCTTATTAAAAATTCTCTTATCTTCCTCTCTACATAATCGCTTCCACTATCCATGCATGTGCATGCTGCAAGAACTCAGTGCAAGGTACCTGGGGGGACCTGCACACGCCTATGTATGAATGGAATGTCAATGGAAAGCCACTGGAGCAAACCTGGAAATGTAGGTGTCCCTGGCCTGTGGCAGCAGACACTGGAGTGGGGAGGGGGATCCCAGCAAAATCTACAAAGCAAGAAGGGGTCTCTCCCGTCATAGGCTGGAATAGCACTTGTTTCCAAAACATATTCTGGATGGCACTGGCATGAGCGATCAAGGTCAACCCTGGTGGCTGGAGCAGGATCATAGGTCACAGGAGACAGAAGGTTAATATGATCAAAACAAAGAATTAACCCAGAGAAAAAATGGTTTTATGAAACCTGCTTTGAAGATCTAAATCTATATCCCTGTATTGGTTCCCCTATTTCCCACCGATATATTGAAAGACCCTTTTTTTTTTTTTTTTTTTCCCCAAAACAAGCAAAATTAGTTTCCTAGTTTTAAAATACACTTTAGTTTAAGGGAAGGCATCTTTTGAACTTGAAACAAGCTTCATGAAGATAATTATGATTAAAACAAAAAGCAATTTGCAGGTATCATATAATTTCACTTTGAAAAACAATGCTATTAGATATTTTTAATGTTTACTCTGGGCCTCAGAGAGTCTACAGAACAGGAAGAGTAACAACTATTTCAACTCAAATTTGTTGCAAATGACTTCACTGATCATGAGGAAGTACTTACAAGACAGACACTGAGAGATTATTAAAACCACTTATATTAATCAACCCTTATTAAACAATTCAAATACCAATTCAGCCATCACCTGAGAAATTTGAGAAACTAAATTAACTTCTAGAACTCAGGGAGCCATTCTTCCAAATTTATAATCGATCAGTTAAACACAAGTGCTTAACAAATGGAACCAAATTAGAATGGGGGAAAACTGAAAAAAACCAAGAATAATTTGGAAAATAACTAGAAAATCTTCATCAGTCACAAAGCACATATAATAATCTTAACCATACTATCATAATCTTGCGTCATCCCCACTCTAGACACACTACTTCTCCTGTAGCCTTCCCAGTTTTTCAGGTTCTGGAGACTCCAGCAGATTACTACACTATAAACACTCCCCATTTGAATTGCACTTTGGGCTAGGTCATTGAACAGTTACATTTTTAGTGCCTTCATCTTTCCCCAATGAATTAAGATTAAGCAAGTTAAGCAAGGTGAAGGGGAAAGTGAGGCAGTGGTCAGGCATTCAGTCTCACAGAGGAAGCCGTTGGGACCTTTCATAGCTGTGGTTGGGTTTTTTTCCCATTTCTCACTGCTCATGGATTCAGAGGAGGATGACTGCCACTGCTAGGCCCCACCACCCCTGCCTCCCAACTCTGGGAGCCACCTTTTCTGCTGTCAGACCCCCCGCACTGCTGCCTTCTCACTTCTCACTTCAGCCTGCTATCTCCAAGCACCCTGCGAGCAGAAGTCTCTCCTCCACCCCTTTCCCACCTGGGACTCCGCCGCTATCACCCCCAGCGCTCCTGCAGCTGCGCGGGATCTGCCCCGGCCCAGCACCGGTAACTGCCGCGCAGGGAAGGAGCCTGCGGCCGAGAAGGACTGGAACTGGGTTACTGCTCTGCTTGTTGGTAATTTCACAGTTGGTTTTTTGTTTTTCTTGTTAGATATACTAGTAAAGAACTGTTACTCCTATCCTCGTATCTTTGCCTGAGAGCCCTTAAGTTTCAAAATTATACTAACTCAGAGGGAGGAATTTATGAGCTCCATTTTGAGGGAAGGCCCTGCTCTTCCCTAGTGATGAACTGACCAAACCCGCCACGCCATGTCTCCCTGAGCTGTCGGTGGGAAGGAGGGAGGGGCTGGGGGGAAAAGGTGTGTTTAAGGCCTTATTTTACTTCTCATTATCCTCCTCTGACTTTGTTAGTAATAAATTCACTTTGTACTTCTGAGCTGAGCCTGTTTTTCCCTTGAAGCATTTTCTCCCAGTCCTTATCTCACCTCATGAACCCTTCTTTAAATTTCTCTCTCCACTGCCCAGCTGTGGCAGGGCAGGGTGAGTGACTGTCGTGGGTGCCAGGCGTCAAACCATGACACTGTCTGACAATGCTGTTTTTATCTGGGAGCACATTTTCACCAATGTGGTTGCAAAGAACAGAAGTAACTACCCCATTGAAGAATTGTAATAGCATTTTGATACTAAGAAGAAAAATTGTGATTAAGGAGGTCACATTTCAGAGTTTGTAGCCTTTCTGATGTGTTTACACAGAGGAAACGTGAACCATTCAAGGAGGCCCTCTATTTTGCCATGGTTTCAGAAATAAATGCATTAATATTAAAGTATTATTATATTTTATGTTAATCAGATAATATTTCCCTTTCTTCCCCAAAATATAATGTGACTAACTAGAATCAGTATTTATTTAGCTAACTCACACCATCATCATTTCTGAGGCTGCTCAGGCAAAGCAACCCCTTCTCAGATGACCTTTTGTCTGCTGATTCCATAAGTACATGCTTGTGTCTTAGCTGCTGCACGTGAATGATATTTTAGGTTGCGAGAAGACCACTTTAAGCCTTTCTAGCTTTAAGAAACATGTAATAGCAAATGTAGTATTTTTGTGTCATGAAAAGTTTTAGATAGATGTTAAGATTTATGTCAGTGTAACTTCAGTTCTTTCATTGTAAATAGTTGTGTCATGCATTATATACTACTTTAAACAATATCTATAATGCCAGGAACTTTAAAGTTATCTCAAAAAAATTCAAATTAAACTACAATTATTGCAAATTATTATCTACTTTACTCAAGTGATCTACAAAGTCTCAGCTAACAATTAATTATCTGCCCTTTTTCTAAAGACTCACATTCCAGGCATCTCAATAAGGAACTTATATCTTTGAAAAAATTCCAAGTAATTAGTAAGAGTGAGATTTCTCTAAGACCTCTATTTTATATAAATGTTTAAATGGTTTTATGCTATCACATAAACATTACTGGGTTTTAAATTTCAGGCATTTAAATTCTGAGGTTTAGGAAATTAATTTTCTAAAAGTATATTGAATCTGAAGTTTATTGCTTTGAGTATAACTTTTTAATATTGTATGAAAAAGCCATGAAAAAAAAGAATATTCTTTAGCAAGCAAAATCACCACTATTTTGTCCACCACCAAATGCTGATGTATTTCCAGCACCTAGAGTACATTCAGGTCAATTTATAATGTCTAAATTTCCTGCCTGTATAGATTCAACTTACAGGTCTGTTGTTTTAGGGTTACTTTTATTTTGTAAATGAGTAGGAAATCTTAATTTTAACTGTCACTTATAAGCTAATTTTTAATAAGGAGCTTTATATTTTTGTCAGATCTCAAGCTGCTTATTTGCACTTTGATCTGTAGATGTTTGATGAATTTTGGCAAACCCATCATTCTCAGTGCAGGAGGGAAGAGAATTTATGAAGTCATGTGGTTGGCAGGAAAAGATTCTAAAAATAAATGTTTCAATACTAATAGATATCCGCTTATGTGACAGTAAAACCATGGCAGTCCCTCAGCTGAGAATTACTGGTATTTGCAGCTGTACAGCTTGTAAAGTATGCCTTGAAAAGCTTGCTATTTCTGGTGAAAGAAGATCATTACAAAATCTGTGAGTTAGATAGGATAATTTTGGGGGTCAAATAAAACTTGGGGCAAATGCAATCATAACCTTCACCATCATTTTTGTTGAGTATATTTTCTGGAATCACAACTTTTTTGAAGTCCTGTCTTGTACTCAAGTAGCAGCAGCTGCCAGAGTATCAAGAGATGCAAACAGATTTCTGATACCTTGCAACTTACTCTTACAAGAAGCTTGCAAAGAAAATCATAGGTATAATTTTCCAGTGTATGCTGCTCCTCTATTTCATCTTTAAATGGTTCTTGAAGAGTTAAAAAGAAAACTGTGAGCACTCTCCTTGCTCAAGAGCCAACCAGCACATGTAGTTGAGTAACATTTAGGTCAGATGCCTTTGGGGATAATTCCACACTACCATCTAGTGCCCCTTCTTCCTTTCAGACCATTCTTAAATGTCAGTAGGCCATCCATCTCTGCTGACCCTGGAACACAGCAGTCATGAAAATGCATATCTTTTAAACTCTTCCCTGAAAACACTCTGAGTGATCTTCAGCTGTCTTAACATAAGAAGCCAGACATTCTCAATTGTCAGACATCTACATGGATGGTATTATACTTTTTTTGTCTATTCTGACATACAGTCAAGACACTGTTAGTGATCTGAAATAGCTTGAATTGTTTATGTTTAAGCAGTGGAACCATAGTAACTCTATGTAATTACTTGCACAATTTTTTTAAATTACAGGTTTTGTTTAGATTTCACTGCAATTTCATTTTAGACTTATTTATGTGAAGGGTTTTTAATGACTCTGTAACTGAGGTGAACCCAGTCATGAAGAACAGTAATGCTGTCAATATGTTGATAGAAACCCATTTTCCTCCCAAATATGCCTGTTGATTTTCTATTCATTTCCTGGAATTATTTCACTTGAACGAAGAGGTTGTACTACCTGTAAATATTACCCATTATATTTAACAGGAGCTGCATATATGTAATGAAGCTCAAACATCTTTAGAGTGGGCATATGATTACCTCTGAATGGCAGATAGCACATAGGGATAATGGCATGCACTGGCATCACTTCGTTATTCTCCTCCAGCAAAAGTGGCAGTCTCTATAACCATTCTCAAGCAGTGTATGTAAACTGAATGATCTCATTGAAACCAAATGGATTTATAACTCTTTGCCATATTGACACTGCTTTTATACTATACAGAGTTTTTCTGATTAGAATTGATATTCTATCTGTCTTCATGCAATGTAAGTAACCGTATTGATTGCTCCTTACCAGTATCTTCCTGCCAAATTTTTCCTGTGAAATTCAGCAAAATTTATTAGGGTCTTCAACACAATGGCCACTGGCATCAAGCTTTCTCATATTCACATTTTTTTAATGTAGTCTCACATGAGCATTTAACAACTCTGACTCTAATCACTGTTTTCTGTACATATTCTTTAGATGTAGGCTGTTACCCGCACCTCGTGACCAGTTTATTGAAACTGGCTAGCCAGCCTAACCTACAAATTGCATGGTGTTTAGTATAATGCTTTGAGATAACTGCAGGCTGGAAAGTTCTGGGGAAGATTATTACAAATATTTATAATGTTGCTAGTGTGCTTTCAGTATACAATAGATGTAGCATGGCCGCAGCAGCTGTGTTGGAAGGTCAGTCGTTCCCTTATCCTACAAGTAACGGATTTTCCAACAATCAAAATTATCTGCTAAGTTCATCGAATAGAAAAAAAAGGAAATGTCCATGGGTTTAAAAATCCATTAAACACACACAAGAACTCCACCAGTTGTGTACATATAGTACCATACACTTAATAAAATTTTTTGTTCCTTATTATGGACTGAGTCTTCTAATAGTTCCTTTTTTAATTCCTCTACAGATGCAGTTAATTTCTGTATGGCTCAACACTGGCCCTCAATTTTGCTTGGCAGTGAAACTTCTGATAAAAATGATATCGAACACAGGGACACAAAAAACACTGTAAAACATCTGGACTAGTAGCATATTTGATAGAAAATCTGTTCTGGTTTTTCAAAAACTCATTTGATGTTTTTAGCAACTGCAGATTTTACTTTGGAAAAGTGATTTGGGAAACCTATGGGAGAATAATTATATCTCAAGTCTTAAAACAAAATTATCATGGCAGAAGTTGCGCCAATAGAAATCTAAATGCTATGCTCAGCCATGGAATTTTAAATTTAGGAGAGAGTTCTCTAGGTTGCATTCATTTTGGTACCTACTTTACACTGTGACTGAAAAAGAAACACATTTCCACTGTTTGTTCCTGCCACAAAAGGAAGAGGGAGAATCTCTCTTAAAATTTTGTTACTTCCATGGAAGGTGCAAGGACTGTGAAATACCTGTGTTCCAGGTATTTCTGCATGAAAGGCATTTTTAAAATAATTCATTTTGAAAAATATTTCTGCTTCAGGGCACAGTAAAGTGTTATCTTTTCACAATCAGGATAGTATGATACATTTTTCTTTTTTTCCTTTTTTATTACGTAATCACTGAATAGTGAAATTACTGTGGCTTACTGTCCTCAAGAGCAGTCCTCCTCATCTCACAGAATTGGGAAGCAGGGCAAGCTGGGGTCAGCCAGGACAATCCCATCCTTTGAGATCAAGTGCGTTCAGGGGTACGGGGACAACCTAAGACCCAGGGGTGATAGCATGCACCATCCAGACCCTGCCCATGGAAACACTGGAGAACGTTTTCAGACAGTGTGTGGTCTGGCTCTTCAGACTTTATTGATTCAGGAAGGAAGTGGCTCCTGATATGATTTAGGTATGCCTAGATTATTTCTGTACCCCATGCAGCTGGTTGCCTGGTCCTCCAGCTGTTCACACTGGTGGTTTGCTAGAAGAGTCTGTTCCTTTCCGATTGCCTGCCAACATGCCCCAGGCATGGGAAGCCTGTGCGACCGCTTCTGGCAGCTGTGGAGAGCTATGAGTCACAGCTCTTACTCCTGTTCCCTGTGGCTGTAATTATGTCTCTTGCATCTGTGCCTGGACTGTGTAGGAGATGGTGGTTTTCCTTGGGTACATATGCTGTGGCATACTTCTGCCCAGCCACAGGCATGAAAATTTCCTTTGGGTCACCACAGTCTCTTACACAGAAAAGGGAGACAAAGCCATTATGTCTTGTATATTCTGCTATGCTATAAATAATTCTTCATTAATTTATACTTTCATAATTTCCTTTAATTTAGATTCTCTACCCTTTTCCAACTTAATGGAATATTTATAAATTTGAACAGAGTTGCAATTTTTTGGTGTAGCTTAAATAAACACTACTCTTGTCCCTAACTGGCAGAGGGCAGTAGTGCATCTGGTAACTAAG
>JAOTQP010001208.1:1385308-1396721 GCA_026413545.1 Cichladusa arquata
TGCACAACAGACGCTACACTAGAAAATCTGCTGTTCTATACTCAGCTTGACTAAGGGTGAGAAACTCTGACTGCTGGTATAGCAATTGTGATTCCTTCCTTGTTTTCAGCACACAAAACAAGCATTCATAGGCCAGTGTGGGCACACCTTGTAAAGAGAAAAAAAGATTCACACAAAAGTTACATTGAGAGTTTGCACAATTCTGGTGAAACTACTATTTCCTTACATTGTTCCAGAGGTAGTTGGCACAATTGGAATGTCTTCAGCTTCCAAAGGAATTGACCACGGTATTTGAAACTGGGGAGCAAGTTCTCTCATTATGATATTTCTAAAACAGAAGTTTAAAATAAAAAAACCAAATCAAGTAAGTTTAAAGCACAGCTTTTACAATACATGCCGACTCCAAACCAAACAGATTATATATATGCATTTTTATTGATGTAGTTTTGGAGTACTAGCAGCCACAAATGTATAGATACATGGATTTTTTTTAATTGCATGATAAAGACCATTTAGTAATTTGAAGCTTCAGTGACATGAGGCTACTGGCCCTGTATTTATAATGAACTTCAGCTTTTCAACTCCCGTTCCTAAAAGAGTTCCTTGGATAGGAATTTGTCGTGTTCATTTGTATATGCAGACAATTGGCTTCACTGCCTAACAGAAAGTGCCTAATAACCACCATGCCATTCTTATCAAAGAATTAACTGCTATCTTTTACCAGTAGTTTCTCAAAAGTTTCTGTGATAAAACTGGAAAAATAAGTAGTCTCTCATCTTAACTATAAAATGACAATGCGGTCTCCTCCTCAAGAAGCATGGCACATCTAATGTTCTGTTTAACAAATACTTCATCAAAATCCATAGAACTTCAGATTTATATCTACGTAAGAAGTAGTAACAGAGGGAAGAAAAAGTCTATCCTAAAGTAGAATAAGGGAAAATATACTTCCTAAAAATCCTGAAGAAACTTGCAAAATTCTTCAAAAAATAAGATTCCAGATAATTAGATAATGCAAAAAGTAATGCTGTAGCTCATTAGCGAAATCTGACCGTAAAGATAATTACAATGCGCTTAGCCTACTTTGAGGACATTTCCTTGGCATAGAGTTCTATACGCAATTCTGTATGATTCCACATTATACCTTTTTTTGCCTCCAGTGGCAGAGACAAGATGGTAAAATAGAAGACACCTTGATTCTACTTCAGTTTGATTTTACAAGTGTGAAATCCACAAATGTACAAGTATACACTGGTTTCAGATCAAGAACAATGTACAGCAATTTGGACACATAAAACAGCAGCAATCACAACCCTCCAGCAGTGCTCCACTACTTGAAAAGATCTCGGCTATCTTTATAAACTTAATCTTGCTTTCAAAATACTTATGCAGTTAGCTTAAAGCACTTTTAAACACTCCGATGTTTGGTATAATTTTAGGAATAAGGAATTTTGTTAGTACTTATTTATTGACTTAGGATTCTCTTTAATCGTACTTTTTAATTATTTTATTTACTTTTAATGTGATATTTTATTTTTAATAAATAATTAATAGTAATAAGAAATAATTAACAGGAATAAGTAAAAAATAGTAATAAGAAATTTGGCAGTACATAAACTAGAGTAATATGCAAGGGAGTTAATAAGCAAGTCTGAAATAAATCAGAAAACTCTTACCCCAGTATCTTAGCACAATCATCATAGTATTTCATGGAGTTTTTCACAAAACTGAAGCCATTCACATCACAAACATAGGACTGTCCATTAGCACGTAGCAAATCAAAGCCACAAACTGTTTGCTGTTTTNNNGAATAAAACTTCAAGTGACTTAGGACTGCATATGCTAAACAAACTTTATATTTTAACAGGGTTATTAATCTGAAAACATGACAAAAACATGACACACTTTATGAGTAGTATCTTATGTCAGTTCCATGACGCCCTCATGGAACCCACATCACCCAAACATCTTCCTATTCTTAACTCTCTATCCCCAACTTGATTTTATACTTCCCACCTATCCCTAGCAGTATTAGTATTGAAGGTCAGGTTCACACAAGCATGAACTTCAAGACTTACAGCAGCCATGGGCCTACAAGTCCCCCTTTCACAGTGGTTACCCACTATATATAGTTTTTAAGGATGGCAAGCAAGAAATTACAAAAAAATATTGAAAAACCATTTTCATCAAAATTTGACAAGATAGTTTGACATTGACATTCTATTGACATTGGCAGCAGAGGATACTAGAAACTATTTCAACAGATTACTTTTTAAGATCTCAAAACCCACTTTGCTGATAGAGCTCAAACCCTACAGGCTCCAGAATGCCATCACAGTCACATACAGGTTAAAGAGACAGACTGAAAGCCTTTTTATAAAACAGGTGAAAGGAGGGTAAGAGACTGAAGGAAGTTT
The DNA here is from genome assembly GCA_026413545.1 of Cichladusa arquata. NCBI lineage: Eukaryota > Metazoa > Chordata > Aves > Passeriformes > Muscicapidae > Cichladusa > Cichladusa arquata. Next base: position 1,387,726 of record JAOTQP010001208.1, read on the forward strand.
TGTACAAAAGAATCCTTATAACTATATAGCAATCTTGAAATTATACAAAAAATGGAAACTATCAAATTACTATCAATTTATTCAAGTAAGTACTTAATCATGTCAATACCAAATTAACAATTATCTGTATCTGGTAACAGAAGTTACAAAAACTTTACTGAAACTGTGTTTTGCCAGCTTAGAAACTATTATCAAAATGTGTGAAAATATACACAAAAAAGATACATATACTGTGGGCTAGCAAAACACAACAGCAACATGCAAATTCAGGGAACTAATGCAACACAAGCAACTTATCCAGAACTTTTCAATACATTAGAGTCCTTCTTGATTAAAAAAAGATGTAGAAATGGAAGTTTAACTTTTCGCCTTAGTAGGAGTTCCGCAGCAATTACCACTGCTGGATCATCCACTAAAACTCTACAGAGGTTTCATGTAACAAACAATTAATTAACACTAAATGTTTGATCAGATCGGAAAGCAATCAGCTCACCTTAAAGGCAAGGCATACTTTCCAAGCAATTAACTTCTCTCTTGCATTCAGGATGACTGGATATCTCACTTCTTTTCCTTCGCTGTCTCTTTCTACTTTGCCATCCAGAGCTGGAGACTTTCGGGCCTCAGCATGAGCATAGTCTGGACCTACTGTGTACACCTGTATTGAAAAAGCAGGAGCTCTTGATCCAGTGTATTTAAATTACGTTGCATAAATTTGCAAAATGTATGCATATTACTCAAATGTGACAAGAACGCTGAAAGATACTAGCTGCTTTCGTCATTGAAAAGGTCACACTAAAGTATCTTCCTCAGTGGCATTTTCTGCCTTTAGAGAACACATCATTTACTGACAGCCTAGGATAAAAGAGAAAAAGAGTCATTATAAAAACTCAATTAATAAAAAATAATTTCTCAGTTATGATGGTACAGAGATGTAAACGTTTTCTTCTCCAAAACACCTGCAGAACCTGAAGAACCAGTTAATTTGAGAATTATTTCAGTTTACTCCTGGAAATATGGCTGCAGGACTAAGTGATTCTCTCAATTTAAAAAGTATGTTTTTATGTACAAAACAAAGTAAGAATCTTCTCAGCTTTAAGATGACAAGGCAGGAGCTTGAGAGAATTGTGCTATCTCTACTACAGTTTTGATGGTCACTGAAGGGCTTGTGGCATATGCTAGGAGAGTTTTGTCAGCAGCTCTCAAAAATAAGCTAGAGTTTCTTCAATTAAAAAACAAACTCTAAGCATTGATTAAAAACGTATTCAGCTAAAGCAGATGAGTGCCAATACTGCCAACTCAGTGAATTCAGGCAAGAGGGTAGGTTTAGTGGAACAGCCTAATATAAATAGTCTTGAAAAAAAATCCATTATTTATTTGAGATGTTAAAAGCCCACTGCTGCTTGATGACTAGTCACTACAACTAGTCCCTACCCCTCAAGCCATTTGCGTCTCCTCTTGTTGTAAGAAACTTTGCAGGAAGTTTATAAACCTCTTACACAAACATCTGTAAACACAAATTAACTACTGCAAAGTGTTGCACAGAATAATCTTCAGAAGAGTACATCAGGGCATTTTTCTGAGAACATTAAATGAGTATTGCCCTCATGCACCACTGAGTGATACTAATAAGCAGACTGCAAATAATAATACGGCTTTTTGGATTAGACCTCACATTCTCTACACCTGCACTTTTTTGTCTTAATATGGTTACCTCTTACGTATATTGGTAAAACATTGGTTTCACAGGTTTTGATATGAGCTTAAAATAGCCAAAATGAAGACAAAGGGAAAGGAAGTAATCTTCACGCATGGCTGGTTTACCTTACTTTGTTATCACTCTCTTTTAGCATTCTCTTATGGTACCTAATCTTAACCTCTGTTAAGAACTTAAATGAATGAAAGAGGGAAAATTATTACAGGTAAGGTCCACAAAGGTTATTTTCTTTGACTCCCTAATATTTTAGCAAGTAACTTTTGTTTATTAATTAGCATACTAAGATCTACTTCAGTTAGAATCTTTGTAATCTTTAACCTTCAGATGAAATATTTAGGCAGCATCTGTTACCATGGCAAAGAAGATGCTGTTCTGGCACTAATACAAAAAAAGAAAGACAATATGTTGGGTAGCAAGCCTCCAGCACTTGATTCTAACAACACAAGCACAGCTGCTATACATTACAAGTACTATGTTTAGCTAGAATCAGAATTGCATTCTTTACTCATGAACTGTATTAAAACTCAATTAAAATTAATCCTTGACCAAGATATACTATTACCTTTAAAACTGACAAGCTCTTTGAGCATTTCATTGTTCTAAATATAAATAAGAATGTGCAGTTGTCATACCTTCACATCAGTTCCATCAGTGGGCATGAATTCCTCATAAATATAGGAGCCTGTTTTCCTCACACTGCTTTCAGGAGAATAAACACTGCTTCTGCTGCCAATCTGAAAGATGTATTTTTCCATTAAAAAACTCATAGGGTACTGCTTGAGAAACTTTAAAACTACCTAAAATAACACACTTGTACTGCAAAAACACTTATCAAATGAAGCAAACTTTTGACCATTGCCAGAAGACTTTTGTAAGATTCTAGGAGTACATCCATGGCGCGTGCTAAGAATCTGCAGTAGCTAACCATCTACTGCAAGAAACATAGGCCTTCATTCAATCTACATGTTCTCCTTAAATTCCTCTGATCTGCCACTAATTCTAAGCAAGCAGGACTTGACAGAATTACTCTGCAATCCTGTTAGACATCTAAAGCTTTTCAGTAGCTTTAGCACCATAATCTCACCTTTCGAAAGAGCCTCTGGCTTCCACCTCCAGCAGATGTTGGATAATAAATATAAACATTGTGGTCCTCAGCACTAACTGGCTTTTCTACAAAGGGCTTCTGGAAAATTTCTCCATTCACTTCTACATGATCTTCTCCCTCAATCAAGTTGCATTCTGAAGAACAGTGCAAAGAACAGAGCTGTAATAGTATACTAATGGCATACAATTATTAAGAGACCTGCATTAATTTGCAGGTTGTAATAATAATATTCTATTACATCTTTGTTTCTCTGATTTGTTACTGACTGCACAACGACGGATGATCCCATGCAGTATTTGTTTCCTGTACCATGTCTACATTATGTTATTTAAATACTATGATCCATAGTTTCTGTTGATTCCCCAAGTGACAGATAGGAAATCTACAGGTGCATAAGCTGCATAAGGTGGTGTATTTTTGAAACGTTTTTAAGAGAGGGAAGAATTACTTGTCTCTTTTTTCAATGCCTTTCTCTGAAATAGCAGGGAGCTGGCAAGTGAACAGTACACACAGTCTGGTGTCAGATGCCACAGCACCTTCCATAGGGTTAGAATGGTCTCATACCATTGATAAATGCACCCTGCATGTAAGATTAGGTCCCTTGGTATCAGCAATCAGGAATCTGGTATTCAATACTTGTTAACTGTAAGCAGCAGCTTTTCTTTCACTTCTGAAGCATAAACATGTCCTTTTTTCCCCCTAGATCACACAGACATTTTAATGCAAAATTCCCTTGACCTGTCATTGCAATCTCTTACTGCTCCTTAAAGTCTTCATTTTAGTAGAAAAACTTCAGTCTGTTTGCAGGTACACAAAGAATTAATTCCCATTTATATTCATAGTACAGTATGTGCAGGTATATCTAAAACAGATTTCAAATATATGGCTGCTTATATTCAGAAAGGGAAGTATTCAATAGCCTGACTGACTTGTTTCTGTCAACATTACTTTCCTAAGGAAAACTACTAATAATTGTGGCTAATAGAATATCCTGGATGCTGTTGTCTTTGGTGAGATATTAGAAACTCAGTAAGGAGGCCCTTATATTCTAGTTATTCTATGATGTCTGTAAGATGTATGGTGTCAGAATCATACTTCTTAGTTGCATGCTTGTACTGCCTTTGGCTGAGATGGAGTTAATTTTCTTCACAGCAGCTGGTATGGTGCTATGTTTTGAACTTGTGACAAAAAAGTCTTGATATTTTTGGTAATACTGAACAGCACTCTACACAGCCTCAAACCTATTTTCTTTATCACATACTGTCCACCACAGCCAGCAGGGGTCAATCCACAACACTTCAAATGCTGGCAAAGAAATCAAACTGCAAAAATTAACTGTCTAGGCAGTGAAATCTAGCTTTCCATTATGTTCATACTGTTCTCCAGTGGAAACAAAGAGATGCTAATGGTTGATATATTTTCTCTGATCTTTATACCTTGGGGATTGTTTGGATCACGGTTCAGAACTGCATAGCGAGGAAGTAAAATGCCTTCAGCTTTAAGAATACTATAGACTTCTCTTCTAGAAAAAAGAACAAATATTGCACAATTAGTCAGGAAATCCTGCTAATATTTGCACTTTACAATCCATGAGTAAAGGAGGAGAAAAACAAACACTAATTTTTTTTCAAATCACACAGGGTAAGGTTACATATACTCTATTTACTAATATAATGCTATACAGGTCACTGACACAGCAGTACCTTTGCAGTGATCTCTTCAACATCAATAAAAATGCACTTTGCATTGCCAGTACTTTCCCTTCTGGCTGCGCAATAGACATTTGCACAAAACAACTGTCTTGTTAAATGAGATTTTTCAACCGTTCATTTTAAGTTTATACAGAACAGTAACTGAAGGCATCCAAAGTAGGCGGTCTGCTCACTGTTCAGAAGGCTCCAGTGTTTATATATTTTTGTCATCATTGTTTTATTAATGTTTGCTATGCATGACCTCGGTTCCAAAAGAAAATTCGCTTTCAATAACACATGACCTTTGAGTACCAACAACTTCTGTTAAGTATCACCTTTACAGAAAAAAAACCTGCAAATCACATGAATTCTACAATTTTCTGAGCTTGTACAGCTGCCATACATACCTATCCTATAGGCAGTTTAAGAGTTTAAACACTCTTATTTGCTAAGCTTTAGAAAAATGTATCACCAAATTCCTAACCTGCTAAATATTCAGACATATCAATGTAAAAACAGCAAAAGAAAAAAACACTCCTTAAGACGCATCCCAGAAAACTATGCATACATTAATAACGTGTAATGTTCACTGTAATTTTATTTAAACTACTGTACAATCATGGAATCACAGGATGGTTTGATTAGAAGAGATGTTAAAAACCATCTAGTTTCAAAGCCTCCATCATGGGCAGGGACAATACACTGGAACTGTTGCTTATGCAATAACGACAAATTTTTATAGTCTCTGACAAAAATGGCTTGCTTTTAAAGGTGATTAGTGTTATTTACCTGTCTTGTATGTGATACTGCATATTCAAGTCATTGATTATGAATGGATTCCTGAGTTTTGCATAGGCTACTGCTTTGTCCAGTGGAAACCCTAAAGTTTATTAAGAAAAACAAATTAAAATTACAAGACACATTACCAGTAAACAGTTCGGAACCTTTGCATGAGATCACTATTTCCACTGGCTTCAAACATATTTACTACTGCAACAGCTATTCTCATATTTTGTCAGACAAGACTTTCTCAAGCAATGTCAACAATATCACTTTAAAAACTTGCACTTTAAAAATCAGCTATATTATATTAAAGAAGATAAAGGAAAATCCAATAAAACTGCAAGACAAAAAACCTAAAAGGACTTTCAAAGAACTTAAATAATTTAGTTGTCACAAGTATTTATGGTATTATTACAAGATTTACCTTTAGAGTGAAAAGAAATGAGACAGTCACATAAAGGCCAATTTTCTACTGGCTCATTCAAAATAACATCCTCTTCAAATATCACCACAGTTATATACTTAAACATGGAGAGGCGTTCAAGAATTTCTTTCATTGGTTTGGACTTTGATTTCTTAGCCATTGAACAAATCCCAACTGCGATTTGTCTTTCCGGTGGCTGGAAAGGAGGTAGGATAAGGGAAAAGTAATTATTATGTGTTCTCAAAACACAACAGGGTTTTAGCAGCACAATACTAGAACAGGTATTTTCTCTTAAAATTTGTGTGCTACNNNTAATTTAGTTTTTAATCAGGTAAATTGCTAGCAGATAACAAAATGCAGCATAACAGCATAAAACAAAAAATGCCTCAAGAGTGAAACTGCGGCATACAGTTCACCTACTTACAGCTTATTCTGAAATTAACTAGTAATTCATTTTTCAATTATGTCATTTTTTCATGTCTAATTAACAGCCACAAGGCCTCTCATCACCTAATATTACAAGCAAATTATGGAAAGGAAAATGAGAAAACAAGAAACTACTTTTCTAGATTTCTGAACTATTAAGTGCATAAACAGTTTCACTTTTTTTTGCATACTCTATATTTACTTTCATGTTAAACTTTCAATAACTCTTTTCTGTCAGTGGTATTTCTAAAGGCAACAGCCAACCTACTCTGCTCTATAAAGGAAACAAACAAAAAGCCCATAGAACAATCCTTTAATTTATGCTGTTGCTTTTTGAAAACCTAGCCAGCTACCTTCCCTTGCCAAAATAGACTCATTATTTTGAGCTATCTGAGCTGCTAATTTTGCACTGGTACTCTGCATTTCCACGTTACTTTTAATCATGGGAAGTCTATAGCAACGCTGTTTTGCATTTAAACTTTTTAGACTTGTTTACAATTAGTGAAAATGTAATCTATTCCATAAAGTGCAATGTTGCAAGAAGAACAAACAACTAACAGTTAAAAAAATGACATGATGACTCATGCATAATAAAATTAAGAGTTTGTCTTAAGCAAGCTAAAAATTGGTGAGCACAGTGCTCAAATACAATTCAGAACACTTTGTAAAGATAATAAACTAAGGTATAATTTAAGATTAACTTAGTATGCACTTTCAATATACCACTACAAGAAAGAATAATAAAAAAAAACAACTCAAAAGTAAACTATGAAGCACTTGACAGCACACAAAAGAAAAATTCCCAATAATTGTTTTTGCTTCCAGCTATCCAAATAAATAAAACAGAGGCTTATGCCATCACCAAGTTCATTCTCAGAATCCAAATCAAGTCTGCAAATCATGAACATCAACCTCAGTTGCCCTGAAACTCTCTAGTATCAAGCACGTCTACTTCACATTTCAAGGTATACTTAATTTTCCAGTATCCTTCTTTTCCAGGCATTACTGACAGATCATTATCTGAACATGAAAAATTTCTCAGTTTAGAGCACCATTTCAGCACTAGATTTACATGAGCTAATGCCATTTTTGAAAAACAAATACTGACAAATATTTTGAAAAAATATTTTTAGAAACCATTTTTAAAAAAAGATTTGGAAATGAAAAATAATGCTTGAGAACAAAGAATAGTAAACGAGTGTCCCTATAATACATACAGAATCATACTCTTCCTCTTCTTCTTCCCCATGGTCATAGAAGTGTTCATAATCTGTAGATCTGGCTGAATCCAACAATCCTTCTCCATCTTCTCCACCTACAAAGAATCTGGGAGGATCATTCTCTGTCGCATTAACAGACATGGTTACAAGACCTATAGAAATCTACGTAAAAATTGCAGGCACTCTGGCAGGTGAGATCCTGGGCATGTTTCCTACTGGCTTGGGAACACCAAAGTCCCCTGCTCTTTGATGTTGCTTGTGCAGGCTTGCCACCGTGATTCCATTGTTTACCAGGCACTGTTTAACTCGTTATCATCTGCTCATTACTGATTAGAGTTGCTGCTCCAAGAAACCCACAGCGTGCTGCTACTTCCCTGAGATGGTATGACTTTTTAACCTACAAGAAATAGACAAAAAAAAAAAAAAAAAAAACCACTTGATAACGGAAGATAAAATAAACTCACCTCATCCAGAAAAAGTGTTTGGACAATTATGTACCTCTGAGCAAAGCATAAGAAATAAAACACTGCACACCACATACAGTCTACACTTTTACATTTATGTTTAGAGCATGCATGGGGAATAGTTGCAAAATTATTATCAAACTACTGATGCATAAATTTTAGTAACAGATAATATAACTCACAGAAGTAAAAGCTGGCAAATGCATTTTTTCCTAACTTAACAAGGCTTAAGTGGAGAGTATATATTGTACATGAAAAATACAATAAAAATATTCTCCAATATTTACAATATTTAACTCACTATCCACGTCATCAGCTGTTTATTCCAAAGAAGTTCTGTGATCAAACGGCAATGGCAAACAGTAGTGCTAATGAAAAGCATAATATCACCATTAGGACTATTAAAAACCCCCTTGTCTTAAAACTCAAGTGAATCTTTCCTATGAAAACATAATGTATTCTGTTTTCATAGGAAAGACTGCAACAGCTTGCAACAAAGTGTTGCCTTATTTTCACTCTGAAAAATTAAAAATTATAGCGATGGACACGAGCACTGCCTTCGGAGAAAAGGACTTCTAACTACTAATGTAGTGGTGAACACATATTTAACCTGCCATGTGAAAATAAAATACTGCCAAAATAACTTGTACACAGAAACAGACCCACAGATTAGGCATCTGTTATTTTAAGAAGGTAACTGATGCTGTGAGATGTATATGGCTTCAGAATATTAATTACAATGTCACTACTACTTAGAAAATTAACATGCAGTTACTTGTTTAGAAGCTCATCTGATCCAAAGGGTTAAGTTGTTTATTTGTAGGTCATTACGCAAGTGTCATTCAACAGTGATGTCTCAGCAAAACTGAATTTGTTTTCAAATATCAGTCAAAATTACTTTGGCTGTCCTATGAACTAAGTGAAGCAATACTAAATTCTCAGTAGTGGTCAACCATTCAGCTTCCTGTAAAGGGGGTAAGCAAAGCAAAAGTTGCCCAGAAAAAGTCTGTCCTAATTCAGAGGCTAGGTGTGGGTCAACAATACTGTCCTGGCTTTGGAGACAAATTTCAGGAGAAAATGCTCTAGAATGAGCATTTCCTTTAAAGAGCATTTCCTTTAAAGAAAAAAAGCCCTTTAATAACTCCCTTTTCTTCTGCCAATGAGAGAAA
>JAOTQP010001208.1:1429823-1439947 GCA_026413545.1 Cichladusa arquata
AACTACTTAATCAAGATACTTCCCAAAGAATCAATTTACACCTTGGTGGCAAGAATAGGTGCTTAATTTGGATTGTAGTTTCAGTTACACCTTCTGGTGATGTGGGTGGTGACCTGTGTGTTACAGGTCAGTGCATCCTCCTCATGGCACCTTGCAGTTGCCCCAGTCTGCCCTCACTCACTGCAGGTTCACATAAAGGTGCAAAAATTACCAGGTGTCCCTTGCCAGTGGATCACAGCCACCTTCTCATAACTCTGTATACTTGCCATGGATCAGACTGCTTAAAACAATGAGATGCTTAATACAGTACAGAAAGGTGCTTAGCTACTTTGTCAGCCTAATTTTAATGAAAATATTCAGCCCCTACAATAGCCAAGACTTTTCCTTCTTGAAAAGGCTTAAGAAAAGATTAATCAACAACACATGGAAGGTAGTACTAAGTCTTTTGAATCTTAAAATGTGCAATTACATGTTACTCATTAAAGCAGAGTCTTATCTGGCACAACTGCTGAAAACTAATTTAAACATGCTCTCCAAAGTTTAGGCTGAATAACCAGAACTCAACATTTAATACAATAAATAATACTAGCACACAGAACCTGTTAGGATTAGGATGGTCTGCTGGCCTATTAGAATGAGAACTGTGATTCAGAAAGCTTGTATCTTCATTTTTACATGAATTTTTCAATTGCAGTATGAAGTCTCTGCTACATTGTCTTCATAAGATACAGCTTTTATAAGAGATAAAGAATATTCAATGCCTTCATCAGGTTCAGATGTTCCAATTTTGCCATTGTACCTGTACAAAAGAGCACGAAACCTGCGGTGCTGATATTTGATTGCTACTGGAAAGTAGTTGGTTGCCTGTCCATGCAGTTATTAAAAATGACAGCAAGGCTTGGGTTGAAAGTGACCTTAAAGATCACCTAATCCAACCCCTCTGCCATGGGCATGGACCGTTTTCACTGGACCTGGTTGCTCAGAGCCCCATCCGACCTGGCCTTGAACACTTCCAGGGATGAAGCATCTACAGCTTCTCTGGGCAACATGTGCCAGGGCCTCATCATGCTTAGAATGAAGAATTTCTCTGTAATATCCAATCTAAATCTCCCTCTTTCAGCTTAAAACCATTGCTCCCTTGTCCTATCACTACAGTCCTTGGTAAAAAGTTTGTCTTTCCTATAAAGCCACTTTAAGTACTCAAAGGCCAAAATGAGATCTTTGGGGAGCCTTCTCTTGACCAGACAGAAAAATCCCAACTCCAAGAGAGGTACTTCAGACCTCTGATCATCCTTGTGGCCTCCTCTGGACTCACTCCAACAGTCTGCATCCTTTTTATTTTGGGGACTTCAGGGCTGGATGCAGCACTGCAGGTGAGGTCTCAGGAGAGCAAAGCAGAATCTGCTCCCTCATCCTGCTTCTCTTTAGGCAGCCCAGGATTATTGTAGAGACCAATGTCTGAAGTCCAGAGAGCTGAGATTATGATTAAAGTTCAATTAATCTATTTTAGCCTGTACTTACAATTAAACTGTTTGGCTGATTCCCTCTCCAAAAAGCATTATCTAGAATTGGAGATGCATCTCAAATAAAGGGAAGGCCAAAGAGGGAAGCTGCATATTGAACTCTGCTAATGGAAGCAGAGAACACCCAACATCACTTGAACATAAGATGAGCTAGCCAAATGTTAGGAAAATATACCCTTATTGACTGCTTTTGAGAAAACCCTGTGATCTTTTAGAACTGATGTCTTATACACCACCTATGACAGCAGTGTCCCCACAGCTTTCTTAACTGCTGTCACTGGAAACTTCCTTAGTGACTTAGTATTTTTGCCGACTGCTTCAGAGGATTCTTCCCAACTAACTGATTTCTTTTTATTCATATAAAGGATCAAGGAGGATCAAGGCCACAGCCAAAAATAGTAGTGCCTTGTTTTCAAAAGTGAGAAAGAAACACACTGTTTTCCTTGTAACATCAGGAAAACAAAAACCTGCAGGAGAGGAAGCAACTTAAGAGTATGGACTAAATACATTTCACATGAAACCATGCCTGTACTCCAGCATTCCAGATGGCTGTCCTGGTGGTTTTGCTGTATGTGAGAAAAGAAACCAGCCTGTAATGCATTTTAAGTATAGGGTTTTGGTTGTGGCTTTTTGGATTTTTTTCCAGAAAAACGGGATTTATAAAATCTTGCCAGGGGAAGAGACCTTCCCTTTTGCTCCACTATCATTACTTTTATTCCCCCATAAACCTTGCAAAACCACCACAAGGAGCTTAAAGGCTATATTCCAACCACAGTGCCAGCAGTAGCCTATTACACCTGCAATGACGATAATGAAAACTGTTTCATAAAACCCTGTAGAAATTACAGCTGTGTACTCTGCTCATAATAGCAGTTTTAAAAGGACATGAATTATGTTCTGATCCTCAAACTAGACTGATTAGTCATAATGATGTTACACAATGATTCACACTCCAGATGACTCATACAGAGAGGGTAATTACCCAGCAGGACTTCCGTAAGTCTGCTGTAAAATGAGAGAGTTCATTACAGGACTGAGGGTTCCTGTTGAATGAATGAAAAAGGAAATGTGGAGAAAAAAAGAAAATCAGTACTTCCAATCAGGTACTATTAGATACCTACCCTGACTAATTTGCATATTTAATTTGAGACACAGATTTTCTCTTAGCTGTGACCATGTGTTTCATTACGGAAATACCTTGCAGTTTTATTATACAAGTAAAATCCCTCTTTAGATGTTTAAGGTTGACTTTGTACATGTGTGCAGATTATTAGTCTTTTAAAAAACTCCAAACAACCTTGTGACATAGCAAAATATTTTTGCAGCTTCCATACAAAATAGCATTTTTTTTTCTCTGCTGGTAGAACACATTAAAATATTTACTGTATTATGTGCTCCCTGTAATTTCTACAAAAGTTGTATACAAAAAAGTGCAAGCAAAAATTCCAAAGTACACTCCGACAGCCAATGCTCTGCGAATACTTTATTACACAAATTACATTCAGCTTCCGAAAATAGTGTTCTAACAGTGATACCAGCTAAAAATAAGACATTCCAGAAACACATCAAGTTAGGAAGAAGAAAAAAATTAAATAGAGACTTTTTTCTTTCCTTCAATGCAATATCATGTTAGTGATTTAAAAAAATAGAAGAAGACTTAGCAGCTTCATTTTCTTCTGGCACTGTATATTCTCTGTACTGCAACAGGTTAAGGACATTGAAGAGGAAAGGCACAAAACAGAAATTGGTAACTGAATAATTACGGTAAAAATATTTTGATGAAGCAGATAGTAAGACTTATTTACAAGATCCCCATATTTGATGATAAAATACTACTGCTTTAAATCATCCTGCAATTAAAAGACTGCTTTATTAAGATGTTCACATAAAAACCAACAGCACTGATACGGATTTTCCATACACTCCTCCACTTAAAACACATAACTAAAATCAAACTAAAATAAAAGGAACCAGTGTACAGTCCCACACAGACTAGAACAGTTTACAATTAAATATACAAGATCTTAAACGTGCTTAAGGGAAAAGGAATCTGACATTCTGGGTTGAACTGTATAATGGAGAACTCAAAGGTTAGTTTCAGGATGATGAAGGTGCTGGTGGCAGTGAAGATGCCGAACACTCTTCCTCAGAATCGGTGCCATCATCTTCATCTTTTTCTTGATCACTTCCTTCAGTGCTCAGCCGGTCAAACCCTTTTCGGCTGTAGCCTTTGTGATTTGCAAAGAAGTTCCCAAGGTTAATTCCACTACCACCTTTCCCTATGAAAAGGAACAGATTTTCATAAGGTTTGCTTTAACTGTAAGGGGTGAATAAAAACCTATCTACTAATTAACCAGTACACTGGTGATTATTTTAAGTATCCTTCCAGTTTTTAAAGATTCAGCACATGAGCCACAAAAGCTAGGTGTATATATCAGGAAAGAAGAAGGAAATTAATCTTTGAAGTAGAAGTTTCAGACTATGCATTTTTAGCATCCATTATTTCATTAACTCTACACAGGTTACTGGTGTTCCTACCCATTTGCCCTTATTTCAAAGTGCTTCATTTCATTCACCAGATCCACAATAACTCATCATAGCTGCTGCTCTCCCACCGGTAGTGACTCATCCTCTTAAGCAGGCAGATAATGACAGATGAAAGTTGTGAAAGATATTTTCAAAACCTCCTGATCTTTGCCCCCAAACCTTCCTCTGAGAAAGTTCCATCAAATCTGTCATTCAACATAAATACAGAAAAAAAGCCTCCAGTTACTGCGTTTAGAAATATCTTCAGTGACTACTTACTGCTAAGTCTGCCTAAAATTCTGCCTGAACTAGAATCAAGTTTGTGTTCCCCAGCAGCTGAAAAATGAATTTCAAAAATAAGCTAAACCCCTATGTTCTGTGATCAAATACATACCTGTATTTTCTGATAAAAATCACAGACATTCAACAAACTAATCAGCAGCTTTAAGGAGCCATTTATAGCAGTACAGCAGTAAACCATGCTACTACCACATTTGGTATGCTAACACTTTTAAATACAAAGAGTCAGGAAGCTGTATGCTGAAATCTTCAAATAAAATACATCCAATTCATTTGCACAGCCCAATTAGATTGCTGAATGGCCTACTCTGTTACAGTAGGTCCTGAACAGTGTCACAATTGTGTTGCCTACTTCATGTACATTTTATTCTCTGGATGAAAATATCTTGATAAAACAATTTTGTCATACAAAATAATGAGTCTAGCGATCAAACACCTATCGCAGTCTGACAATTTATGAAAAATAATGTTATTATACAATATGAATTTAGAACCATTTACATAGCTTCTAGGTACCAATTAAAGCTTTCAGAGCTATGGATTAAGGTGCATTATGGAAATTTGTCTGACTCACAGAATTGGCTAGGTAGGAGAGAACAATAATACATAATCTCTTGTAATGGTATCTGCTTTCATTTTGCTTCTATCTCTGTAATACTCATGGAGTCCTTTGTTCTCAGCAACTTTAAGATCCCATACTAAAAAATCCAAATTATGCTTGCAGTATTAAAATTTCTGAATTCTAGACAAAACAATATGAATTTATTCTAGTAATTTCTGAGATACCAGTTTTTGCCTTGACACAAATTAAAGTTTTTGATACATGTTCTGAAGAGGTGCTAGCTTGAGATGCACTCTTAAAAGCTCAGAGGGCTGCAGGTGCTGTGTCCCTCCTAAGCCTTAGTTCGCACGCAGCACCACAGCAGCTGTTAAGGAGGGCAAAGGTTAAGGAGCTGCTCTCTTCATATCCTTACCCCTCAGTGTTCAGTGATATTTGGAACTGGAATAATAAAAGCCTGTTCTCTAGAACAGTTACTACCAATTACCTCCATAGACAGTTGTCTTCCTCCACCGAATAAATACTAAAATTGCCAGCAGGACAACAACAGGGATAATAAGAAGAGTTGTAATAAGAACAAGGGAAACTCCAGTGGTGCTGGCCTGTTGGACCAAGTGTTGTTTATCCATATTCTTTAGAGAGTCTGTTGATTCTGGCTTGTTTTTCAATCTGGCTTCAACAATTGTTTCTGATTCTTTAAAAAGAAAACAATTTCTGTATGTAATCCAGATGCAACAAGCAACACAGTGTTACAGGAAACAACAAGCTAGGATACCTTAAGTGCTTTATAACAAGGAAACAAAAGACATACTGTTATGGACACATTTTTGGCTTTTGCTGATGTTATCCCAAATGAAAGAAAGCAAAAGTCTGACTGACACCAATCACTAGCAAAGATTCCTTCCCCTTTTCTCAAATGAGGAAAGGAGATGTGTCAAACAGTTTTGTCCTAAAAAGTAACTACTTCTTAAAATATAGGTAATTACCTCAATGATCCATTTTTGCAAATAACTGTGTGGTGTAATATCAATTAAATATCTCCTTTTGACAAAAACACTTCCACAAGAAATACAGAAAGCCATTGTACATTATATTATTATAAACAAAAAGGAAAAGTACAAAGATTATTCTTATAAAACTGTGACAAAGGGTTAAATTTTCAGAACTCTTACATTGCATGAAGGAATTTTAGTTCTACAGGTATGGACTTTTGAAAACTGCATCCAGTTATTCCTGACTAATTTGTTAACTCTATGCCTACAAGGAGAAAAACTATTTCAGGGAAAAACCTTTATGATGTTGCACATGCTTTGTGATAACTTTTAATAAGTAAAACTGTCTAGCTATATATTTTGAAGTCAGACTGAACAACATGTCTTAACAAGTAGCTGCATCAGAAACACTCTCAATTAACTCTGTTTTGATTCTGTATCAAAATTAAAATGATGTTCTACTCTGCAGGAATAACAAAAAGTTCAGTTTACACTCAACACTAATACAATGATAACAATATAATTGTTATCACAAGTACGAGGATAACAACAACACAATGAAAACATGCTATCTGTTCAAGAAGTAGTTATTGCTAAGGAAAATTTTTGTCCATCATCTTTCCCACCTCTGTGCAAGCTACAGTTCTCCATATATTTTCTCTCATGTCACAGCAATACAAGCACTAGTAATAGTCTGTTACCAGGAGGCTGTTAGAGTGCAGGCAACTCTTCTCCATTTATTAAGCAGATGACACAAAGTCCATTGGCTCTTTTCGCCCAGTGGAGCTGAAAGATGTTAATTTCAGCCTACCTAGTCAAACCAGTTTTAGACATTGTTACTTGAAACCTTTTTCTGACCCTGATGTTACTACTGCATTTTTTATCTATGACATTAGAAGTGTCAGCTAAAGAAAGCCAAAATGTATTTACATATCCCTAGATATACAGCATGCTGTAATGTCAACACTTCCCTTTTGAGTGCTTCAGGCAGGCTGATGTACCAATGGAGATGAGATAAAAGGATAAGAGTGATCGCAGTAAGCATTTCATTGATTCATAATGTTAGCCTTCCTTATTCTACTTTATTCTATATGCTTTTAATTGGCAGTTGGGATTTTTTTTACTTTTCTCTGTCTGTGTATACATGGCTGAAGTGCACTACATAAGCTCTGAATTTAACCAAAGAAAACCAGTTAAGAACATTTGAATATTTTAAATGCCTTTATAAATAGTACCATAATCTGGTACTGTTTTTCTGAAAGGGAAATGACCTACATAATAGAATACAAATGGTTAAAATTACTTCTCATCAATCTTAATTGATCTTTCAATCTCCTCTGTGTGTACTATCTCCTTTTATTGTTCCTACATGCTTTAATTTTCTTTTTTTTTTTTTCCATTTTCATGCAGATCAAGTAAATAAAAAGTCTAGTAAATCTATAGGAAGAAATGTAAATAGGAAAAAATGATATTTCTTGCCATGTGGTGTGACTGACAAGGCTGTGTACTGAAAGATTACACAAGAATATAAATCAATTGCTGTTTCAAATAACCCTTTTTTTGGAGAAGGGTTGTGAAGCAGGGGGAGGGTGCTGGGAAGTGATTGTCGCAGCTGCATTTCAGAGCTATTTCTGCTTCTAAGGGAGCTGTCACAGATACCAGTCTGGACCACACCAGATGGTGGAATGGAATTAACCTAATAGTTAAATTTTTATTCTGTGACAGTGAAGTACTTGTCATCACTGAAAATGAAATGTTTAGGTTGGCTGTGAAATAGCATCCACCAGGTAACAGCATTACAAGCTTAATTCTAGTGCTTCCTATAGGAACTCACAAAAAACAAAACAGTCCAACTAGTCAGCATTTTTTCCCTCCAGCTTGGCAGAAGCAGTCCTAGTCTATGTGAACATACTGATTGATCCCTTCATTTTCATTATGAATCAGACTAACCTTTTGTCTCCTGTACCTCAATACCAGCCTTTTTAACTGACCGATGTTCCATTTCTGTAAAACAAAATCATTCTTCAGGACAACTGATATTTCAGAAAGTCACTCAGTGACATTTTTCTGCTAGCTTTCTCAAACGTACAGTACAATCCTACAGTAAACATTCTCATCAACACCTGAATTTCACCATGGAGAGTCAATACAAACTATTCAGTAGCTTACAAGGCCATAGAAAAAAAAGGAAGAGTTCGGTTCATGGAAGTTTCTTGCAATAATCAGCTTTTGTGAAGCAGAAATATTTTAGGCATATGCCTATAGATTCTCACAAAAATAAAACTGTTTATTATTAACAAAATTATAATGAATTAAAGGCTAGTTGAATCAGGGTGTCTTAGCTACTGCTCTTTTATGCTTCAGCAAAAAGTAAAAAGAAAGTTTTATACAAAGACTTCCCTCATCTAACCTGTAAAAATTCCATTACTTTTTTATTCTCATGTTTCTTTGAATAAAAGCCAAAAATTGTTTACTTTCAGTTTACTAGCTGCAGATAAAAACATATCCAATCAGAATTATCTGGTCCAGTCTGCTGTTATTAAGAGCAGTTGATACCAAATGCCCCCAAGGAAAATCCTTTAATTATAAACAAGACAAATAAAGAACAACTATCTTAGTCATTTATAGCAGCAGGCTCTTACTGGATGACTAAAATCCTGAAGTCTAAGACTTTATGTCTGTCATACTTTTTTTATTCCATATAATATAGCAGAGAATTAAATTTTTTTTCCTGTTAAAAATTTAACTTCTCTCTGAACCCTACTAAATTATGTCTGACAAATCATATTCCTCTCCCTGAAGTAAGGCTGCTTGCCTTGGGTGTTACTAGATTAAAATTGGCAAGTGCTTTCTGTGCATGGAAATAGGACTTCAAATTATACTAGATTAATTTTCTAGTGGTAAATGCTCCCAATGAAATGAGTATCATTTTAAAGTTGACCTTTGTTTTTATTTCATAACTTGGGAGTTTTCTGCATGATAACCTCACAGGAAGCAGTTGAGCTCTCAGCAAATAATACACTGAAATTACTAAAATACTAGAGTAACACTTTTGTTTAAGCAGGTACTGACAATGGATGCATAAGGCAAATGGATGTTGATTCCTTCTGTGATAAGTCCTCATGTGCCCAGGACTCTTCTTTGATACAGCACACAACAATGCTGAAGAACAGTCTTTGAATGAAAACTGAGCAGCAGCACACAACTGCTGCAGGTGAAGCTTGTAGTGCATTTAAATCACTAGCTATGCCACCAGGCTCTTGGCTAGGCATACAAGATAAGTAACACTGACCTGAAGGTACAAAATGTGAAGTTAGGACATTAAGAACAAAAAGAACATACTTTCAGCAGATGCAAACTTCCACACTGTTTTGGCATGAACATCTCCAACAAATACTGTTCTATCTTCTGAAGCAATAATATCATGTGGCATCTCAAAGCTCTGTGAAGATAAACAGTCACAGATTACCCTTAACTGTCTATGCTTTCATGACACCTCATTAACCCCTAACTTGAGCCTGGTCATATTCAATCCTGCATTAGACTGGAAAATGGAGCAGGTGCTGGTGTGAAACCCCAGTGTGTGAAAGGAGAGGAATTCCATTTCTATTGAATGTTTGCCTTCTCCAGGGAGATTATTCCATGTATTAATGCTAAAAAAATTATATTAGTATTATTTCTATTAATATTATTACATTCCATTTTATCCGCTGAAATATGTATTTTCAAAAACAAAGAATTTGAAGCCCACACATCTAGTTTTTGTTAAAGTTCATATGCAAAACAGCTATTTGCTAAACTCAGAAAAAATAACTCTAAATACAATTTAAAGTTGGACTGGAAATAAAGAGTGTATGTGGTACTAAGTGGGAATATTAACATTCATTCTTTAGTCTAACACAATATATAGAAACTGTTAAAAAACCCACACAATTTTTATGTACAATACTGCATGAAGAACATTTAGCCTTAACTTACACACTAGTATTCTCTAAAGAGGGATATAACTACACTGTTGCATATTATTTCTGCTTAGGAATAAATTCTACTTTTTGACAAATGACTAGCATCTAAATATATGAATATTTCAATTCCTTCATTATTCTCTTAAATTCTCTTTTAGGAACTGTACTGGCAATAATAAAGTAGGCTTATTCTGTCTGCAGATATTATCTGTAGGAATCATCTAAAGGAATCAAACATAGTAGTTAGTACAATTTTTAA